>CAMOHE010010659.1:396-18117 GCA_946598075.1 Artocarpus hirsutus
TGATAAAGGACTTCGTCGAGGGCGGGCATGTCATGGTGTGCAAAATCGCGTCAGAGGACAATTTAGTTGATCCATTCACAAAGACACTTACTGGGAGAGTCTTCGAGAGGCATGTGGAAGCTATGGGGATACGAGATTTGTCATGTTTACTCCCTTAGTGCAAGTGGGAGATTGTTAGACATGTATGCCCTAAGGAGTAAAAATGTAATATGTTTTTGGAGACATTTTTTATTAATAAAGAATTTATTATTTACATATACCAAATCTTGTCCTCTTTATGTTCATATTTGTTGAATGTATGATAAGCAAATAATAGTCTGAGACTGTCAGTCTAAACCTTTAAGAATTGGGCATATGATGGATAGATTATGCGGAAGACACGATTCTTAAGGTGATGGTCTAAAAACATAAGATCCGTAATCGATGGAATAAAGTTGGGCACTTTATTCATGTAAAAATTGTTATGTTATCTATATTCCTATTGGGAAATGGTTTGTCTTGACCATTGAATGTGGACTCTGTGAATAGAAACATTGGCACGTTGTCATAGGTGACGATGTGTTGGATCGGGATATAAAGTGAATTGATTTGGATTAATAATTCTGCCTTGGCAAATCGATTCACTTTAGATAATCATTTGTATTGTATTTTAATCCTGAAATGAATAGTGGGCCCGTTGTCTTGACTTGTGTTTTTTGATGTACCAAAGGGTGACACACACATCTTAATAGTGGTATGCATGCCGGTACGTTGGAGGCATAACTCTTTATGACGTAGACCTGTTATTCATAGATATGGAATCCATAGCTCCTCTTTAGGAGTAGTAATATCCTCTTCTATGCGTTATACTGTAATTGGAAAACTGGAGCGCTCAACCATTTGGATACATAGGTGTGACCGAATGATATATTGTCTTTGGATGGTAAGTTTTCCTATGGTGAGATAATGGAACGTATGATAAAAATAATCGGGAAGGTAAGACAGAACTTGTCCTTAAGCCGATTATGGATAATCCTATGGGGAAACGATACACTATAATATGTCACGGAGACTTAGCTATACAGGCTTCGTAATTCTATAGAGTTCGAGAGTGCAGCTCCAAGCTTTTAGTGGACTAGCGTTAAAGTTGATAATTATGAAATGTATATCTAGGATATTGGGTTTCATAATTATCCGAAGCTTGAACTATATAGGTCCATTTGGTCCCCTTTGCTAGCTCACAAAATCTTGTAACGATACGGCATGCTTTTACAATAATTGATGACTTATGTGAGATTTATTAGATTGGTTGAAATTTGGAAGAATCAAATAATTCATGTCTGTTTATCGGTTGAATTAATTTTGTGACAAAATTAAATCAAGATAAACTTGTTGAATTATTGGGATTAGATAATTCTTGTCTGTTTATCAGTTAATTTAATTTCAGATAATTAAATCAAGATAAACTTGTAGAATTATTAAGAATCTATTTATTATCCTAGAGATTATCTAGATAAAGTTGTTTTAATTAGATAACTTCTCTATTTGGTTATTTGAATTAAAACGGAGGCTTTATCTTATAGAATCTCAGGTAAAAAATAAAAGATTCACGTGATTTTTATTTCGGCAGTTCAGCATGCCGATCTTAAAGTTCGGCCTGCCGATGAAAAAGTTTGGCCTGCCTATGCGTGAATTAAAAATCATGTGTTTTCACGCATTTTTACGCGTATCTTATCCGATATTGATCCGAATTTGATTTTGTTTCGAATTTTTGAGACCTTATCTGATAAAGAATGACCCTAGACCCAACCTCTATAAATAGGAAGTGAGTCTCATGAGTTATTTAGATCGATTGAAAGATTAAGAGTGATACTCTACTGGTGAGAATCTAAAACTCCCTAAGAGCTCTTGTTCACAAATCACAAACACTAGCTTTAGGTTCTCTCAATTGGTTGGAAGGAGAGTCACCTTGAGGAAGAGCTGTACGTGTGAGCCCACACTCACTCCGATCATGGATAGAGAATAGCAAAAAAGACCAGCTGGTTGAGGCTCTTTTGGAACGTTACTTCTCTAAACAGATTTCGAGAGCTTTTCGGCGAATACAATGTTAGTAAGATCAGGTTGATTTATGCGTATAGCATGTCAAACTTGTGTTTTGAAAAATAATCTGATTTAAAATTTTTAAAATTTCGCTGCGTATTATTTTTCTAATAGTTGGGTTGAACATACGCCGATGCCATAGCATCAAAAAGCTAGAGCCGTGATCCCACTTGATTTTGATGATATTCTTAAGTGTGTGATTTAGAATTGCTTCGAACTATTATGTTAATTAATTGTATGATTTCATACAAAACCAAATATCTGTTATCAACAGACATATATATCATAATAAATATATTGTTTTACGAAAAGACACTTTTACGTGAAAAGTTGCATGAGTTACAATAGCTGCATCCGTTCGTGAATAGACACCCTTGTGTCTTTATTAACGCTCTAAATTTTTTAGGTTTTATAATCTTGCTCTAAACACTATATTGTTGCTAGATATAGTGTTCAGGGTTTGTTGTTTTTTGAGGGTAATTTGCCATAAAAATCTGGTAGCAATAGGGCCCTCAAAACTCTTATTACTAATTTTGGAAGTAAATAAAATAATGAAATAGAAAGAGAATCACTCCTTACTTCCCATTCCCTTTGATATAAAGTAATCATGCCCTGTGGTTTGAACCATAGCTTGTGAGAGCTTTACACTATAGCTCACATTTACTTTACACTATATCATGTGAGAACTTTCCAATATTGTAGTTCAAACTTGATGGTTTAAACCACTCTCCCGAACACCTAATAGTTTTATGAATTAATTTAGGGGTTAAAGTTTAACATTCTCATTTTTAAAAAAGTTGCCCAAAAAATTAGAATGATATTTTACTTCCATTTACAAAAAAAAAAAAGGAATGATACTTATGCATACTGTGAGGAATTTTTGAAATTTTTTTCTAATAATAAGGTGTCAATGGATGTTACTTTTATTGGGTTCTATCGTGATTTGGGTTCTTCCTCTTGTTAGACAATACAAAATGAATGTCAATGCGTGTATTCTTTCCGATGAGAATTGTTGGAATTCGTATCTTGATTCAAGACAATGAAGGCTTTTTGTAGCCGCTTTGTCTTCTAGATGCCTAGAAAAGCTTTATCCTATGGAAGCCAAAGCTACTACTTTAGTCATAGTCTCGTCTAATTTAAGTTACAAATGTTGGCCTTCTAAATTTGTAACGTTGTATCCGACATCAAATATCTTTTTTCTTTTTTCTTTGATTGTTTAGTTAACCATGTTCCTAAATCCGTAAATTTTGCACCCATGGTTAAGCTTAAATATGGTCTTAAGCTAGAAAGAGATATTCGGTCTATTTGAGAAGGCTTTTTAGAAGCTGTTTTAAGCTTCACGAGTCTAAAAGTTGCTTCTAAAAATGTTTAGATAAACTGTCAGAAGTGCTTTCTGTCAAAGGTACAAAATATGGCTTTTCAAAAAAGCACTTTTGAAATAGACTTTGAAACTTGTACTAGAGTATTAACAATACATTATAAGCTTAAATGTAACATTTTTGTAACTTTTTAAAAAAATTAAAACCATTTTGACCTAATAAAACTCTTTTAAAAACATAGTTCTAAACGCTTACTAAAAAGTTACGACTTTTGCTTCTCTTATTTTACTCACTAAAAGCACAAGCAGAAAATATTCCAAAGGGGTGTTTCATCAACTACTATATTTGATGTACTAAAAGCTATTTCAATTTGAATAGCATGTACAATCTTTGCTCTACAAAAATGTAGGATACTAGATTGATTAGGAAAAAAAAGCCTTAAAGATAAAAATCTTGATGTAATCTTGACTATGGCCTGGGATGGTTATGGCTCCATTATTCTCACATTTTCCAAGTGTGTTGGGTCGAAGACAATAGGTAGAAAACTGAAAAAAAAAAAAGGAAGTGAGATGATCTATAAACAAAGGTTGGGTTTATGGCGTATAAGAATACTTTCCTCCAGGTTTTATTTCATCCACAATGAATGAGGAAAGTGAATGTCAACCCTCATGTCCCATCAGTGTTGATTCCCTATTAAAGAGAATGAATGCTAATTGTGTGTTTGGTAGAAGGGAGAAATGAGAAAGGGAGAGAGATTAGGAGAGAACCTCAATCCATTGTTTGGTTGGAGGGAAGAGAGTAGAGAAGGAGGGATGGAGGGGGAAGCTCTCCCTCTAGTCCCATCATTTTGGAGTGGAAGGATCCAACAAATGTTAGAGAGATTGTAATATGTCTCTTTCAAATATTAAAAATCAAATATTACACTAGTATGTATGAAAATATACATTTTTAGTGTGTTTAATATCACCTTGGATCGCTACAACGCTCATATTTAAAGCCGTGACGTTGAGAAGTGCAAACATCACTTTTGGGACAGAGAGCCACCAAGTGATCAGTTCCTCGGTGTTGAGAATTCCAAGCATTGGTGCCACCCTACTGCGTTGAAAACATGACGCTACGGCACCCTGAAAAAATGTTGATGTAAAGAATGTGTGATTTAAATTGTTTCAAACTAGTGTATTTATTCATTTTATAATTTCATACAAACCTAAATGACTATTACCAATTGACCTATCTGTTGTTATAGTTGTATTGATACACAAAGAGATGCTTTTACAATGAAGAGATACATCTTTACGTGAAAGGTTGTATGAATTATATTGGTTGTATTGGTTCAAAAAATGGCACCCTTATCATTTATTAAATCTCCAGACTTTTATTGATTTCATATATTATTTTAAAGCACAATATTATTGTTAAATATCGTATTAAAGAGTTTGTTGTATCTTAGGAGTAATTTGCGATTAAATTGGTTAGCAAAGTTAGACAAGTGATGACAGATAAAACTTTTAAGCAAGGTATTACTATGTGCCTTTATTTTAAGAAATTCAAACATTCATTTCTTCTTACACACAAACACACCAACAACAAATCTATTCAATTTAAATTTAAAAGACCTTGATATCCTTCAAAATAAATTATCAACAAATGTAACATAGACAAATTAATAATTAAGCGTGTAACTATTATCCATCACTTTAACTCTCCTTCTCCACTACCAAACTACATGAAAAATTACCGTAATTCTTTTAACCCTTTATATATTTCATATGCTTACCCTACTCATCATTCTTATTTTCCATCCCTCATACCAAGCTTAAATTTACATAAATATCTAAATTTAAATATTATTATTTAACAATTATTTAGTTATATAAAAAAATATTTTGATAATTATAGTTTTAAATTATATTTTTTAAATTTTTATCTCAAAAAAAAAAAAAAAAAAAAATCGAACTATCATGTTTCAAAAACCGTGACGCAACCGACGCTGTTAATTTTTAGCTTTAAGAAAGTTTGGGCGTCTGGTTTGTTGCAAATTCCCCAACCGGATTAACTTTCTGTGTCGTTCACTTATCCAAAAGAGAAGTTTTCCCGTTGAAGAGAGAGAAAGAGAGAAAGCCCGATGAATTGCTCACTTACGCTTCGACGCTTTTGTTTTTTCACTACTTCAACTTCTACTTCTTCTTCTTCTTCTTCATCTACTTTACCCCGTTCTTCTAAGATTGCTAAGAAGAAGCAGCTCGTCTTTTTGGGCTCCCCTGAGGTTCTCTCTCTATCTCTCTTTCTCCTATTTTTATTTTATTTTATTATATTATTTTGTTTAAATGTCGTAATGGGTTTCTCTTTCTCAGGTTTCTACATCTGTTCTTGACGCTCTCTTCAACGCTTCTACTGCTTCAGAATCTTTGTTTGAGGTACAAGTCCAACGTATCTCTTCAGTTTTCAAATTTTGCTCCTTTGTTTCTTTCTTGCCTTTTTCACCTTTAACCACATTTGGTGCTTGAGGAGGTAAAGTTTGTTTGTTTGTTTGTTTGGTTGTTTTTTTTTCAATGTAACTATTGTAGTCTTTACTTTTCGAAAATTATAAGGAATCCCATCAATTGATTTGATGCCAGTACGAACTGTCCTTGAGAGATTTATTTCTGCTTCTGCTGAAAGGAATTCTCAATTTTGATTGTAGTTTGTAATGAAACACTAATTACAATCTAGGTTGCAGCAATTGTTACGCAGCCACCTTCAAGAAGGGATAGGGGGAAAAAGTTGTTGCCTTCTCCAATTGCACAATATGCTCTTGATAGAAACTTCCCTTCAGACTTTATTTTCACACCCGAACGGGCTGGAGAGGTATTTCCATAATTTTTCAATCTTGGTTGGTTCTACATATTTAAATTTCTTGATTGCAAGTCTAATGCTTGCTTATTTTAATACTGCTCTTGCATTTCATCCCACTACTAGTTAGTATTCTGTTTAAATGATTTGATCCTGATAACTTGTTTATATATTGATATAGAGGAAATTCAATTCTACTCCTCTTGTAACTAAACCCTTTTAGAGACGAATTTAAAGCAATTGAAAATTTTTTGTAGATTTTAATATTTTAAAAAAATTCAAATGTTTGTTTTTGTTGGAGTTTTATTATCTCAATCACGTCAAACTCCAGTGGTGTTGCAAAATTTCTAAGAGAGCGACCATCTATTTGAAGTTTGTCAACCATAGTATACCACCCTCTTATGAGGTCTGGACGCACGTGTGTCAAGCATTTTTGCTTTCGTGGTTCCTTTAACATGCGTCTATGGTGTCCACGTACCAATTCACATATTTGTGGATGGACGTGATATTTTACTGCCTCCTAATGATTAGAATGATTGAAGGAGTGTTTTTAGTATTTTGATCTGATATTGTTTTCCTTCATATTTTTGTTCCCATCTTCTTTTTTGTTTTGAGGACAACTTATCCTCTATTGTAAACTTTTAATTCATTAATAATAGTTCATTTTCTTAACCCAAAAAAAGGGGAAAAAAAAGATTTGATACTGTTAGTGATCTCCAGTTTTGGGTTCATTCTTCTTTTTTACTTTTGTGCAGGAGATGTTCTTATCCAACTTGAGAGATTTGAAGCCAGAACTTTGCATTACAGCAGCGTATGGGAATATTTTACCTAGCAAATTTCTCAGTATACCATCATTAGGTTAGTCAGATGTATTTTGTAATGAAAACTACATATTTCTATTAGTACTTAAACATGCCATTATGATTTAGATTTTCTTTACCCAAGCTAAATTTGAGGTTTGTGTCTGTGTGTACGTGTGTTTTGGAACTTTCTGTTGGAAACAACTTTTTGTTCTCGTTCACTATCTCAAACTTTTTGGTTTGTTTATGAAAACAAGGTAATATGTTTGTGTTCTAAAGCTATTTGGCACATATGCTTTAGTGTAGCTTTTTTCCCGTTTCTCATTTTGAGCAACGCTCAACATTATATAGAAGTAATAGGAATGTTGCTCTTTGATTTGAAGATCCTTGCTTTGCTTCCTCTTGTGACCTAAATTGCCCATTCAAAGGGGGGAAGATTCTAAAGAGACAGCCATTGCCTCTCTTATATACCAATAATACCCCATTTTTGTCAAAAGTTTCCATAACAAATAGGCTGATTGGGCATGAGGAAGAAATTTGAATCACAAGTTAACTTTTGTTGTGCCCAAAATCAATCTTTGTATTTGGTATTTAGTTTCTTTTGTTTGTCTAATTAGGCTACTTTTGCTTGAAAGCATTCAGAAAACAGGGGCTTGGTTTGGTGTTTGACATAAAAGGGCTATAAGTGTCGTGCTTATTTATTTATTTTTTTCATTATCATTTTTTTTATTTATTTAGACGAGATATATACCAAAAAGTTAAACTGCATTAAAGAAAATTTGCGCTCTGACTGGCTGCAAATTATGACTGATCAAACAAAAAAGGGTGCAAAAAGTTCAAATGATTCTATGGAAAAGCATGATCATTTCTAGTCCTAAGTTCTCGTAAAAATTTCTCAGGGACTGTAAATATACACCCAAGTTTGCTTCCACTGTACCGTGGTGCTGCTCCTGTTCAAAGGGCGCTGCAGGTTCTTAATTTTTTGACATTCACCATCAGCCATTCTTTGTATCCTATGTCAAAATCACCTTATAGCAATTTCTTCAAACCTGTTTTGTTTAAAGTTTTACAATCACATGTCAAAATTTTTTAATTAGGATGGTGTTAAAGAAACAGGAGTGTCCCTAGCATTCACTGTACGTGCACTTGATGCTGGACCTATCATTGCCAGTAAAAGGTTTGAAGTTGACGATCAAATAAAGGTAATTTTTTTTAATGTACTGTATTAAAGTTCTAAAATTTAAATATAATTGATTGCTGAGATGCCTTTGAGGGGAACTTGGAAAAATTTATTTGGGTGTAAAGATAAAAAGTCTTTCTTTATGCTTTTTCTAAACCATGACAAATTTTTTTTGTTTATTTATTTGGAAATTTTGTAACTTTCTCCTATCCCTTTGCCTGTATTTGCGTGTGAGCGTAAGTGCTCCGTTAGGGACTATGGGTTGCATTGCATTGATGATATGAACCAACTTAAGAGATTAGATTAATTATGTGTTTGTTTTTAAATGTAGCATTACCCCTTGGCATGCATTTTCTGATTAATGGTCTCACCGGTTTGCATGCAGGCACCAGATTTACTTGCAGTGCTATTTTCTGAAGGTGTGTATGCTTGTATTATTTTTCTTCATAGTCATCCTAACAAACAATCAGCATTTAATTTTTCTGCACTCCAAACCAAATTCTGAACGTTTATTTTACCATTTAGTCATAGCTTTGTTAAAACTGAAGAAGAAAATTATTGTACAAATTCTATCAAAACAAAAATACTGTACAAATGATAAGGACATAATTGTGCCAAAGTAAGTTTGAAAGTTGATTCATAATTATTTTTGTTAATAGACCAGTCTTTCTTCTATGGGATTCTTTTTTTTTTTAGCCAACAGATGTAGTTGCCTCAGTAAATGATGATATTGTTTTTCTCCTAAAATAATGCTGCCTCATTTTTGTTTTATTTTGTTTTTTTTCGTTGTTTATTTGACATCATTCTTCGGACACATAGACCTTTAAAATTTTAGAGAGAAGGAGCATCTTTCTCTAGTTTTGGGCTGTTTGGCTGGAGAAATTATGATTTAAATTTGCCAATACGTAAAGGGCATAGTTGTTTTGCTTCAAAAAAAGTTCCTTCAGATTTTAATCCTTGACTGCCTCAGCCCACCTTGCTGGATAAATTTCAAATTAAAAGGGAACACAATGTAATCCATTCCCCAATATAAGATGTAATTTGTGCATAAACGGATATTGTGGGAGTTAGAATTGCAATTTTCCTCCTACAATTCTGTCTATGTCTCTGTCACTGTCTCTCTCTTAATTTTTAGTATCAGCTCTCAAGCTTTTTCTGATGATACAATGGCTCATCAAAATTGTATATTGATACACATAAACTTGTCTCCATGTACATAATCTGGATTATACTCTGAAAGTTGCAAGAGTTGTTCTCCTTCCTAGATCTATCTGTTTCTTAATTTCTTCTAAATTATCTTTTTGTTGTACATATTCTGAGTTAAATCCAAGTTGAAAATACATATAACGAAGTAAACCAATGCTCAGTTTCGTTTAGTGATGAGATATCATTTGTTGTTCAGGTTCTAAACTCTTGATTTGTGAGCTTCCTTCCATAGTTGATGGATCAGCTAAGGCGAAAGCGTTGCCCCAAGATGATTCTAAAGCTACGTTAGCACCAAAGGTACAAACAACTCATTTTACTTTTATGGCAAAGCGTAGCTACATCATCAAATTTGCTAAATATTTTGACCTGGCTATATTTATGTAATGGATGTATTTTTTCGATGAAGTTTATGTTTCTTATAGAAGAGGACTATATTTATTGAATTTCCATGCATTAATGGTTTAGTTGACTGAAGGTATCATAAAATTTCCTGTACTGTTTGTGGTGGATCTGTGCATTACTCCCGTTGATATATTGTTCTTAACTTATCTAACTTTGAATGTACGATTTCATCTTCTTGAATAAAGTGTTACCAATATTTTTGATTGGTAATGGGGTATCTGAAGATCGCTGTGACATCTACTCTATAATGTAGGCTAGCGGATAATAATAACATTTACATTAAAAGACATTAATTGTACATAAAAAACAGGTGTACTTTCCATATAGAGTCAGATTTCTGCTTGGGAGATGGACCGTGCTACCTAAAAGTTAAAGGAAGCTTTCTTGTATTTAGGAAATCAACATGTTTATTTTGGACTGAAGGCCACATGCAAAAATTTTATTGATAACTTTAAGTAGAACTTGGTATTCCTACTGCAAAACCTTATGTTTCTTTCTTTTTCCTAATTTCTCGATACTTTTAACAAGAGAAATCTGCAAAATTGATCTGACTAACCATTTATGATTCTCAGTTTTCTGTAATAACTTATTTGGAAAGTTAATCCTTCATTGTCGCTTGATTGCTAGTTACTTTTGTTTTGCAGATCGCACCTGAAGAATCTTGGCTGTCCTTTGACCAAGAAGCTACAGTCCTGCATAATAAGGTATGCTTTTTCCTCTTAATTGAATTGAATTATACAGTTATGACATACAACCCGAATAGGTTCGTGCATTTGCAGGGTGGCCAGGCACTCGAGCTAAAGTTGTAGTCGTTGAGAAAGAAGACAGTTCTCACAAAGTTCTTGAGCTCAAAATTATCACAACGAGAATTTGCAGCCATAGCAATCTTGAGCGTGATGAAAAAGATGACATTACTTTTCTAAAGGGTGCGTTAATATTTCCATGTGGCCAATGCACAGCCCTTGAGGTATGCTCCATACTTCTCTGCGACTGTCTGCATCAACCATTTTTTTTATTATTTCATTTAGAAACGGCTGGTTTAAAACGTGTGCTTATGCATCTATATTGTTTAAAGTAATTCTGTGCCACATAATATGAGTTTAGTGGCGGAGCCAAAAAAAATTTTCAATGGGGACGCGATAAAAAATATCAGAATTAAATCTTTTTGTTTGTAAGAATAAGTTATATATTTTAACTGTTAGTGGGGGTGTTATAACTTTTCTAATAAATGTGGGGGCACAATTGAAATTAGTAGGGATGTAATAAAAATTTTACACAAAAGTCGGGGGCAAAAGTTAAAATTTCCTTCTATGTACCTCCGCCAATGTTTGAGTTGTTCGAGGTTTTTGGTTTGAAGATCTCATATTTTGTCAAACAAAAAAAAATATTTTTTTTCAACATACAAACTCTGGCTTTCTGATATTTGCAAGTTTCTTTTTTAGTTCTTTTGAATTTTGTTTTTCCTCAATCGAACATATGGAAAGAAAACATGTACATATTATTGCCACACTTGCTACATTCCTTTGTCGATACAATTGTACTGCTTATGACTTGAAGTTCTAACGCGTGAGCATTCAATTTTCGGTATTGTAAACTTTTTTCTTATTTTAATTTTGATCTTTTATTTTTTATTTTTGGTTTCTTAGGTATTGGAAGTTCAGCTTCCTGGTAAGAAAGTAATGAACGCAGCTGCCTTCTGGAATGGATTGCGAGGTCAAAAGCTGAAGGTTTTATAACAAGAAGCATATTTTCTGAACAGCAATGTTGGTTGCTCAAACTTTAGGTACAGCTAGCCAAGCTTTGGGCCTATATAAGCATGGTCAGTTCTATTATTTTGTTTTTGTTCTTTCCTTCTTTCCAACATATAACAACCATCTGTTGTAATTTTTTTAAACTAGCCAAAAGAGAAAAATTCTTTCTATTGCATTGTTTTTTAATTTTTTAAAGGAAATATGATTTATTGAACTGCAAATACTTTGACATATTGAACTTCAAAGAGTTGATTTACTATTTCTGGAGTTTTCAGTATATTTTTGAAATCTCTTTCCTTCATATGGATGCAACTGTTCTTATCCGCCTCACCGAGCCACTTGTCGATTTTAGTGGTCAACTTATAAAATGTATTGTTAATAGGGCGTTTAAACACTCATATGCTAACTGGCAATGTAGTAACGGTGACGTTTGGTATGTAATAATCAACATGAATTATATTCTGGTAAAAGTAATAGTAGGCAATATGATTTTCAAGAAACTAATATTATCACATTTGGTTGTACACAATAATTTTCTCTTAGATTTCTAGGATTAATATATTACTACATTTTGTTGTACATGAGAATCTTGTGTAATTGACAAAAATAAATTGTTGTATTATCCTCCAAAAAACGTTTCCGTTATTATTTATATACTAATACAATGTTTTGATTCATATTTTTAAAAAGATAATCACACTCATGCTCTGAATATTAATATTATACTTTTCATATTGATATTATACTAATAAATTGTTACTATTATTGTTAATGTTATTATTAAATTATTGTGATTTTATATTAATATAATATTTTCATTTAAATTATATAATAATATTAATTTATAATAATCATAGTATTATTTTTAATAATATTTTAATATTTTATTATAAAATATATTGATATGAATAAAATAATAAGAATATTATTCATAATAATATATTATTATTTATATTAATATTAATAATTATATATAATCGTATTTTATATTTATTATTGATATTACAATATTACTATAATCTAATATTAATATTACTATGAAAGGTTGATAATTTAAAGGTTGTATTCACGGGGAAATAAGAATTTGAAAGGTTGATAATTTAACGGTTTAAAATGACAAGAGTTTTACAAACAAAATTTAAAAGAAAATAAAAAGTTTCAACAAATTTAAAAAAGATTTTAAAACATAAAATTAAAATGGTAAAGCTTTGAAAATCCCTTCCAGGATTCGTAACTAATGTGGATTTCAACTCTAAACAATAATTATTTAAAGCATTTGATTTATTATATCTTTTTCCATTAATAGCAAACACATTTACTATTTCTATAAGTCAATTTAAAGCGATGATATAGCAACTTATAATGTAGTAAGAGTTTTTCTATAAAAAATAGGAAAATAATTGCCTCTCACTAGTGATTTGATGCATTAATTAGGACAATTATAACACTGTCATTACAATTATAATTAACATAATTTTAAAATAGAAAAGATAATAACAAACCAAAATTAATATAATTTAATAGAATAAATTTTTTACTTTAGTTTTGGTAGAACCTCGTCTTATTAAATATCTAAAATCGACAATATAATTAGTCATACTGTAGTAAAAGATATTCTATAAAATTACGCATTATTTCATTATTATTAATATTAATTATGTGACATAATTAAATTACATAGAGAAACCATCACTAAATTTATGTAAAAATGAGTAACATAACAACAATGACAATAATTATTAAAAACATAGAAAATATAATTTATTTTATAAAAATAAAAATATTACAATATAGAAATAAAATTAAAAACTATGCTAGAGTACTATACATATAAGATAATCTCTCTACCTCATCAAACTTTCTACACTAATTTAAGTATTATTTTATTATTTTTGGTAGGGTCGGAGGAGTGATCTAGTAGCATCTCCTTCTGAAAGAGAATACTGCTGAGCTAGTCAAAGGGGGAGGATGCCAAATAAAAGGAGGTGTATCTTTGGATTTTGATTCAGTGTGATGCGGTAGCAGGATGTACGAGGAACGACTTGATCTCGACATTAATCACGCTATCGTACAATCAAGAAAAGCAAAGAAAATGGGCCCAAGTGGGCCAAATGAGGCTAAAGGTATGACTGTTGGATCGATCAAGGTAAACAAATTCGATGGCTGAAAAAATAAGCACACATAAGAACAGTTGCATGTAACCCCAAGTCATGCCTGACTCTCCCACGTGGGTAGGCCCTCTCTGTTTGGCGGCTTTGTCGGGTGAATGAGAACTCGACACATGGCGTTGAATTCGATAGCCCTGGTTCATTAATGGCGAGATGAAGCCACGTGTCCATATTTAAAATTCAATTTTTTTAATTTTTTACACATTTGATATCCGATTTGCTTGTTTTGGTGCCGTTTTTCTGCTAGATTTCAAATCTAAAGATAGAAAATCGAAACAAAATTAATTGTAAAAATAATTTTTACAATAATTTTAAAATATTTATTTTACATTAAAATATATAACAATAATTATAAACTTCTAAAATTCTGAGCTTTTTTAGTTTGACACATCATTTTTAAGATTCAAAAATATTTTTAAAAATTACTAAAAATATTATAAAATATATTTATAAACTTACAACACACTAAAAAACATATTAAGATTAAAATAAAATTACTACTCATTATTTTTATGGTTTTAATTAATTTTAAACTAAACTAATATTTTACATACAAAAATGATTCTAAAAGTTGCTAAAGATATTATTAAACATAAAAGCATATTAAAAACTTAATTTTAAATATATTTTTACACCAAGACACTAAAATACTGTTCAACACATTATTGCTTTAATTAAAGAGTTTAACGAGAAATATAAATACAAAATGATTGATTTTAATTTTAAGAAATATACACTTTTCAAGTCTCATCACACCCTGTACCAGCTTATTGTTAGTCTTTAGCAATTAAAGCGATATAATTTTGAAATGATTTACTAAATATCCACATAATGTATACCATTTAACTCTAATTTGACTCACCTAACTCGATAGACTAACAAAATAAAACTTTTATTTAAATAGTTTATATGCTATTTAACAGAATGTATGCAAGCCAAACTTAGTGCATAAAGAAATAATGAAAAATTATGAAGTTTCATAAAAAACTAAGAATAAAATTATTTTTGATACTTTGCTTAAAATTACTCATGCAGGTAGCAATACTTCAAAATTATTGATTAGAACAATTAAAAACAAAAACATAAAACAAAAATATAATAATAAATCAAATAAACTTCACAATTGTGGATGGTGTAATGTTTGGTTCCCTTAAGCTTTCTTTATAACTTATTTAGCTAGCTTTAGGTCAGTAATTCCTAGATTAGTTGGCCCAATATACTAGGTGTTGAAGCACATTGTAGAACTTACATACTTGAGTTAAAGAGACTATAAAACCAAACTTATCCAACTTTTATCCAACAAAACATTTTCTACTATATCCTTCGTAGTTCCATGATGGCTTGGTCGGCAAATTGCACGATCGTAGATATGGGTTTAATCTCTCTAAGCCCTAGTTGTGAATAAATCAAATAAGGTATGAGATTGACGCTCGATCCTAAGTCTAACAAGGCTTGAGTGATTTCGTGGGTTCCTATGTGACAAGTGATTGTAGGACATCCTAGATGCTTGTACTTAAGTAGTGCTCTTTGCTTAAGAACTGCACTTAATTGCTCAGTCAAGAATACAGTCATTGTGACATTGTGCTTCCTTTTCATAGTGTACAAGTCTTTTATAACTTTGGCATAAGCCGACACTTGTTTGATTATTTGCAACAAAGGAAGGTCGATCCGAAGTTGCTTCAAGTGTTCCAAACATTGTTCATAATTTTCTGTTACTTTCTTAGTGGAATGAAGATCTTGGAGGAAAGGAGCTTTTTTTAGAAGCTTATTCACTTATTTTTCTTGTCTTTATGGAACAACTTCTTCACTACTCCCATCTGTGGTGTTCGATGAATTTCTAATGATTTACCGTTGCAAGTGGCAACATGACTAACCGTTTCATCAGTCTTCTCTTAACTTGTTTTGTCATTTTGAAATGACTTGAGTTTGCAATGAACATTTTTCATATTCTTGAGTGGCTGAAGTTTTGGTTATTCTTAATTTTTTTTGAATTCTTTACTGTCTTCTGCCAATTGTGTGAAAATAACTTTAAACTTCTAATTTGACTTACTTTGTGTTTTAATGAATGCTTGCAATGTATCCTCAAGAAATTTACTTGATAGGTGTGGATCATGCTGAGGAGCAATATATCCATTTGGATACATTTCTTGTTGATTCTCCAAATGAACATGCTTGATTTGAATTCCTCTTCACGAAATTTGAATTGTTTCTTCCATCAAGATTGAGAATTTCAAGATAAGGAGTATAAGGCTTATGATATGTCTCTCAGGCATTACATTATTCCTTATATACTCCTATCATTTCTTGATAGGCATGACAGCCTTGTGGTTGTTCAACCATTTCATTCACAAAATTGTTCCATGCAATTTAGCTCTTATAACAGCCTCACTTCCTCTCTCATTCTTTACTTTGAGGATTTCTAACTCTCTTGTAAGATTTTCAACTTGAACCCAAAGATTGTAGTTATCCTCTTCCCTCACATGATGAATTCCAATACAAGTCGGGTGCATGATTCATCAACATTGTTTGAGGATTCTCACCTAGTTGCGCCATCGTAAATGGATTTGACTGTGACGACCCTCACTTACGTGGCCGTCACTTGACTTAACTTGATCTTAAACTTAAATATACTTATTAATAAAGTATAAAATTTCAGAATAATTTTTTTTTTTTAATTTCTTAGAATGGATTCTTACTATCGAATCCTTGGCATGAAACCTTAGAGGGAATAATGATTATTTCCCAAACTTAGTAACAATGATTTCTTAAAGAGAATGAATTCTCAACATACAATTTTAAAAGATGTAATAATCATTTCTCGAAAACTTAATTTCGTAACTTAACAAAATACATAAATTTCTTAAACATGATAATAACGTAATAATAATTAATACGTTTTAACTCAATTCTAATTTATAAATCATGATCCTTTACATAACTCATAACATTTATTTCTTGAAGCATAACTATAGTAATTTCTTTGAACTTTTCTTTTTAAACATAAGGTTAATTATTTAGCAACTATTACTTTAAGGATATTTCTCAAATTAAATAAAACTATTTCCAAAATAATTTAAATTAAATATTAAAATAAAATCTCATTTAAATGCTCTTTAAAACTTACTTAAAATCAATCATATATTTTACTTATAATTTGACAACTTAAGCATCACATATTGATGTATTAAAAATTAATCTTTCTAGAATTTATCATAATAATAATTACTTGGGACTCATTTATTTAAACCATAATAATAATAATAATAATAATAATAATATCTGAAGCATAATCATCTAGACTTTCATAAAAGTAATTTCTTAAAAACATATTCATAAAAATCGTTACTCATTTTGGCATACAACTTATATAATCATTTTCTTATTATAAATGATCATATAATTTTCTCACTTGGAAAACTTTGCATATTTGTTGCATCAAACCTTCTTAAACGAGCCAAAACATAATTTCTTATAACTTAAACTTTTAAGTTTAAGATACTATTTTCTTAAAGCTTTTCCCTTAAACTTTCATAATAATTTCATAGAAACAAATCTATAAAATTCATTTCTTAATATAACGTAAAACTTTAATAATCGTTTTTAATCCTAAATAAATTTATAATTTTTCTTACTTAAAAATTTCGCATATTTGTTGCATTGACTAATGCAACATTCTTAAACTTTAAAATCCTTTGAACCAAGGTTGTGTAAACACAAGCTCGGTTTTTAAAGCATAATTACGTAACTTAATTACTTATTCATATGCACATAATTTTTGTAAGATGTAAACATACGAAATTTCGTAAAATAAAACGTGCATAAATTCATAATATAAAAAATGCAGAAATATTACATTGCGTGAGCGGTATCCATTCACATCTTCACCATTCGTCCGCTGCTCACCACTGTCCATCAAATGCCACTGACAGGTTTTCTTACCTACAGCATGAACATTCTTAAATGAGCTTTCGCTCAGCAAGTAGG
>CAMOHE010010662.1:0-27702 GCA_946598075.1 Artocarpus hirsutus
CTCAATTATATTGGCATTATTTGCTAAAAGTCTCCATGGGAGACATGATAATATTTTCTTTTAATGCTCATTTGTTTCTTCCTACAACTTTCCCCATAAACCTACAATTATCTCCCGCTCCTCAATTATTTTGATGCCTATTTATTTAACTATCACCACTGTCTTCTCTAGTTTCTCATTCTCTCCTTTCTCACTTCAATTTCTAGCTAAAGACACAAGGCATAAAGCTCTCTTTGTAGCCAAGTAACTATAATTCCCAGTCATGTTTGAAGCCACTTTAGAGTCAATTCAAGCTTGATTTTTAACCCAAACTTTGGTGTTTTTCAAAGGAGTTTTGAGGTAGGTTTTCTTTAATTCAAACTTGGCTTTAGTATGTATTTTCTTCATATTTAATGCATGTTTTTCTCATTATTTGCAAGAAAGACTAGAGATATAGTTTGATGATGATTTTGGTATAAAACTCATGAGAATATATTTATTATGATTATATAATGCATGCTACCTATTTTGAAATTGTTTTGGGATTTTGAATGAGAATAGTATGCTTTGGGTTTAAGAAAAACTTAACATTCCATAACCTTGTATTATCTCTATGGGCAGTAGCTCTTTCTTGAAATTCTGGGATTAGATGAAAATAAATTTTGTAAATTGGTTTACATATTTTAAAAGTAGACATTTTAAGCTTTTCAACGACCTATCATGAGCCTAAATAGGAGTTATATTTTATTTTTAATGAATTTTTCAATTCTCGGGTTGGAAACTAGAAAACCTACCAGTGGTAGTATACCACCCGTCTACCTTAAGTAAACCACCCAATAACCAATGTGCTAATTGTAGATAGTGAACCCAACTTTGTTCACTTTCTAATCCCTGAATGTCTTGCAACCTTTCTAAAACATCCTAAGTGATTTATGAATCTTATTAGAAACTAAAATATATAGATTTATACTTAATTCATTTATGGATGTGGTTATATGTTATGCTTTAGTTTTAATTGTCCTTATGCACACCTTAGGATCAAGGATGTGTGGAGCTTATGTTAATTAAATTTCTGAGATTAAGATATTGTTGAGAAGCTTGGAAGGTAGGGATTCTATTATTCATCTTTTGTAAGGTTTTTATAGAATTAAAATTGATTATTTTACCACAAGATATATGTATCTATGTTGAACTGCTATTATATAAGAATCACATATGAAACTATGACTCGCCCTGTATTGATTAGCGAGGAACATAATGAATTAACATATGTTGTTATAAGTTGGAAAGCATGGTAAGAAAAATTGACTCTATAAATAATGATGGAACATTGAGAAATAGTGAGACGTGAAGAAGGCGACGGTTACGTCCCTGGGCACAATTACCCTAAAAGGTACAATAAGGGGAAGGTTATGACGCTTTCTTGGGTCAAAAGTTTCAAAACACACTGTACAAGAATCGACTTGGTGAGAACTCGGGGCTTGATTTTCCCTCACCAGAATACCCTCAGAATGTTTGGAGGGTGACCAAGCTCGCCCATTTGGGTTTCGATAAGTGGAGTGTTGCTTTATTTAATATGGATACCTAGGAAAAATAATGAATTGTAATATTTGTATATATGTATAAGTGTGAAACTTGGTAATGGTTAACTATAGTATCCATGAGATATGATCATAATAAACCACATAATTTGGTATATGATGTAAATTAACTAACCATATAGTTTTAATGTGGTAATGAATAAAACCTTAAAGTGAGTAATGATTTTCCCTACTGGACATGTCGATGCTCATCCCTATCGTATTTACATCTCTCAAGTGAAACTTAGTGCAACTTATTTGACAAGGAATAGATAACAACACTGTTGATTTTATGTTAGAAGATCTTTGTTTAATTGTAACTCGTCTAGATTATGTAATATTCGTATTTCTTTTGTGATGGTTGTGTTAAGTTATTTGAGAATTGTACTATGGTGATATTGACTGTATTTTAAATATTTGGTGCTACACTAAAAACTGTGGTTTGTATTTTAAATGTTTATTTTTATTTTTATTTTTGTTTAAAGACCCATGGGCATTGTTTAATGAATTTAAATAATATTGGATTTAAGTTTATTTTTATTTATTCAATACTACTAACCCCCACATAGGAGCGTTACAAAAACGTGTGTGTTAGCATCACTGTCATTAGAGTTAGAACAGCTTAATTGTCTGTTCTAACACTTGAAGCAGCAACTGTGGTTGAAGCTGCTAGAAGCTTCATTGTATGACCGAAAAGGTTAGTTGAAGTTGTAGCAATGATGAAGACGAGTCAAGCACCTAGCCACGTTCTATAAGATCTAACTAGAAAGAAACACCAAAAAAAGAAAAGCTTTACAAAAGCAAGACAACCACAACCTATGGTAGAATGAGAACAAGAACAATCCGTTGTGAATGAGCCACTGCTTGCATTTAACTTCATCTCAATACCTCCAGAATTTATGTAGTTGGCTTTAGACGTACATTCTTTCATGCAAGATGGGTTGACGATTTAGTGCTCGATACCAATAAATGTCACTGACAATGAATTGCCTATCTACGTGGGGTATAAAGACGTTTACTACTTCATAAACTTTGATAAAATCAAGGCAAACTGTATCCTTGTATACCTCAGGTAATAACTCTATCTTTAATTTGAAAATTTTAAAATATAGGTAAAGTTGTAAGGTGCTTTCAAATAATTGGCTGTATTGTGTTTTATTATAGTTTTTTGGCTGAATATTGTGAACTTTAAGGTTTGGTGTACAATTTCGACTTCATATCTCTTGCGATTGTTTCAGATTGCAAAAAGCGCGCCACGACACTCCTCTAACCGAGGGAGAAATTATTCTTCCTGCCATACAATGTTAGAGAACATTAGATATTGGGACTTATTTTGCCATGGATATTGGTTTGGTCCCTTCGAACACGCACCATGTAATGATTTCGTATTAGTCACGAGATTGTAAGTATTAATGTTTTCTTAAAAATTAACTGTTTTGAGCTTTACATAATTGTGTTTATTAATTCATTTAATCATGACATATTATTAGGGCGCTTAACAATTGAAAGCTTCAAGCGGGAAGCGGTGTCATAAACCGACCTAACAAAACTTTGTATTCCAAACGTAAGTGTCTAAGACAACAAGGAAATATAGAATGTGGTTTTTTTATTCTACGTTTCATACAAGATATAATTACAAGTGGTATACAAGCGCTAGGAAGAAAAGATTTTTATATACATACATATATAAATGAAGTTACATTAGAGTGGGTATAATTTGTAAATAGGTATGTCACTTTTAGATAGATGGAGATAGTAGATGATCTTGTAAATAACTTAAATGTAAATGATCTTGTAAATACCTTATAATTTCAATATACATCATTTTTTTGTAAACAATCAGGGTCTTGTTATAATAGATAATATACAGGACTAGCCATCCAATGGGAAATCACAAATTTTGTTGAATTTTTTTTAGGCCATACCAATTTTCCATGACGATTTTCTAAAAAACCGTCTTGGAATATGGGGTTGTAGATATTTATTCCACGACAGTTTTGCAAAAAACCATTTGCAAAATCGTCTTAGAAACTTGCTATTCCACGACGGTTTTTTGAAAAATTATCGTGGAATCAATGCTCCCACAGCCCACGTTTCCTGCCAATTTTGAGGTTCCACGACAGTAAAAAATTATCGTGAAAACTCAATTTTGTACCACGATTGATGTTTTCATGACGATTTTTAACCGTTATAAAATTTTTTTACGACGGTTTATATCCAGTCTATAATAGTGGTACTACTATATATATATTTTTTTTGGGTTTGGTGGCTTGTATTCAAGACTACCACGAACAGTACTTTTTTTTTTTTTCCAATTCTAAAGCACAAACAGTTTTTAATTTGTTCCAAAATAATGCATCTTTCTCTCCCACTTACACTATGTGAACAAGAAAAACAATTAAATGTAGCAAAAGTTAGTCTAAAATAGCAAAAAGCAAGAAAGAAGTGAAAAGAAGGGTGAAACAATACTTTTTTTCTATAGTCTAATAAGAAACAAAGTAAGAATAACCAAAAATAAGAAATAGAGTACAAAAAATATCATATTTCTCATTATAAAAGCCATAAAATAGTTGGTAGCTAGAAGACCAAATATTCATTGGAGATCATATGACGCTTGGACAATGGATTATTTTATATTATCATCTCTGATATGAATCTATTTTATTCGGGACCACTTTATCAACTTTCATTTTTAATACTATCGGGGATTTATGTTCACTATATTTGTATATGTAGCCAATGAGAACTCAATTCAGTACCGCAACGTTTACATGTGGGGCTAACAGAATTTGATTCCCATTGTGAAAAAAATAAAGGCCCGGTTTTAAAGGAATTAGATTCATTTCCTCACTATTCTTGCTTAAGTAAACAAATGCCCTTGGGCTTAATAAAATTAGGCATTGATCTGAAATATTAAAGATCACTGCAAAAGCATTGGAAATTTGTAGTGTTTGGGAGGAGTTGAAACTTTGGTGTTGGAACCGTGCACCGTAGTATGTGAGAGCTTTAAACTGGAGCAAACTTTTGTTTAATGCTATAGCATGTGAGAGCTTTACACTGTTTACAATTGAAACTGTGTAGTTAAAACTATAGCTCCAAACAACCCAAAGAATACAACAAAACAGTATAGTCGACAAATTAGAGATATACATCATTTATTAACTTTTTTTTGGTAGATTCTACAAAAGAAAGAAAGAGAAAAAAAAAAAAACCTCAGCAGGAAGTATCAATTTTAGGTTAGAAATAATAGTTGAAAACTAAGTTTGAACCTAAAACATTTTAACAAAATAAATTTTATAAAAGAAAACATTATAATAAAATTGATTTGAACAAAAATTTTTTTATTCGAATTATGTTCGGAAACGGCTCTAAATTACTTGGTAGCAAACCTCAAGACTGAATTGGAAGTTCATCGTTAGCAACACAGTTTATGTATGGATGTGGACATGTAACAAACAGCTGTGGATTTTAATTGGGTCAGGGATCACATTCACTTGAGTAAAGTGACTAAAATAAGAAGCGATGGATAATTTGGGTCATAGATACATGTTTGGTAAGAGGGTGGGACCTCTTCAAAATTTTCTATATCCAAATGATAGAAACTGTAGGCCCACCATGACCCATATATGAAAGGGCCATTTAAAGAACCAAAGGCAAAAAAGTATGCGACATGCGTCCCGAAATTGGGCAAGCTGCCAAAAAAAAAAAATGCATGAAGGAAGTGGCTTAGTTTGGGCACCACTTATCTAGAAATTAGTATGCTCTTTAAATGACTGAAAATTTCCTAAATATGTATATCACTCTAGGCGAGCCGCTACCATCAACTGCTCCTTCTCCCTCTTGACCTTGGCTTTCAAGTCCTCGAGCTTTTGAGAAAACTCGAATTTCTTTTGTTGCTTTTCCGAAAGCAATGCTAAAGTCTTGGCGTGCTTATCCTTGGCATTGTCAACGGCGAGCCTCTTGTCTTTGAGGAGACCCTTAAGGTCTTCAATCTCCTCATTGAGTCCCTCAGTCTTCTTAACAAACTGCTTAAGCTCGCTGTATGATATCAAGGCCAGCATCACTACCTCAAAAATAGACGAGTTAGCCAATAGCCAAGATAAACACATAGCAAGGCAATGAAAACAAAGGTAAGGGGCATGATGTACCCTGACTTGGTGATGAATCCAAGTCCATTGGCGGTTGAGGTATTGGAAAACGAGTAGACAACGGATTTTAAAAATTTTTTTAATAAGAACATTTTCCAAAATCAAGTTAGACATGCTATATATATATAAATTAATCTAAGATCTTCGTATCCCTTGTAAAATGAAGACTGTATGTCTAACAAAATGATATTATTCAGAACTACTACTAGAGAACTACTAAGGAACTACAAGAGCCTCAACCAACTAGACTTGCTTACTATTGTTTTTTCTACAATTAGAAAGCAAGTAGTCATACGTCGTTCAGTCTTTCCTTATGCAACATCTTCTTCCAACCATAAGAAAAAACCAAGAGCTAAGGTTCATGATTATGAACAATAGCCCTGTAAGAGTTTCAGAGTTTTCCCAACAAAATATTCTCCTTTAAATTTCTCAAGTGATCTAATGAATAATAGAAAAATGTTTTCCTTTATATAGAGGTTGGATGGAGACACATTCTTATCATATTAGGCTTCTAAATTAGAGTTTGGATCAAATCTCGTCACAAAAATGCGTGAGTCGCAGATTGCTGACTTGACAGAAGGTGGTCAACCGAACTACACTATTTAGTCGATCAGGCTCATATGGCAAACTAGGCCATGCATTTTCTAGCTCCTAGAGAGCTAATTGATTTACCCGTTTGAACCAATTGGATAATCCCAATTTATTTGACCTAGGTATCTTTTATAGAACCTCAGTTTTGATTCAAATAGCACAATACAAAAATTCTCTGATTAAAATATTCTTATACAGATAATCTATAAATTAATTCAATTACTAAACTAACATGAGCTATTAAATCCAATCAATCAAATTTTAGGCAATCTAAGAATTAACATAAGTTACCAATTTATAGAAAAACATGCTATATCGTTATAGAAAAATATGTGAGTTAACAAAGAGGACTAGATGGACATGTATTGATCAAACTCCTATAATTATAAAATAACATATCCTCGGCATGTATATTTTATAATTATCAACTCTAAATCCATTCCACTAAGAGTTTTAGACATCATCTTGAACTATATATAAATTACAAAACTCCAATAAGTTAACTGTCTATGGTATATCATAATGTACAACATCCCCATAAAATATTCATAGCGGCTTAAAGATGAATTCTATCTTACCTTCTCAATTATATTTATCGTATGTTTCATTATCTCATAATTAGAATTCTTACTATTTATAACTAATACAAATAATATACCATTCGATTATATATATGTATTCAAATATTTGAACACTCTAATTTTTAATTACAAGATAATGCCTATAAGAAAATATCATTAACTCTGCAAAAGAGCTATGGATTTTATATCTGTGAATAACGAGTCTACGTCAATCAAGAGTCATGTGTCTAACATATCGACATGTGCACCTTCATATAACTTAGGATATCACCCTTTGGTGTATCAAAAGACACAAGTCAAGAATATAGACCCATTGACTCATTTCACGATTAAGATGTAACACAAATGATTGTTTAAAGTGAATTAATTTATTTAAAACAAAATTATTAATCAAATCAATTTAACTTTAGTTTCCATTCAATATATAATCACCAATGACAATATACTAATGTTTATACTCGCGGAGTCCCACTCTAATGACCAACACAAGCCGTCTCTTGTAAGAGATATAGATAACATAACAATCTTAACACAAGTAAAGTGCCTAACTTTGTTCCCTCGACTGCAGACCTTTTATATTTAGACCATCACCATAATATTCATATTTTCTACATAATCTGATCATCATATGCACAATCTTAATAGTTTAGATTAACAGTCTCAGATTTTTAGTTTCTTATTATACATCCAACATAAATAAACATAAAGAGGGCATATTTTATATATGAAAATAGTTCTCTCTTTATTGACTAAATGTCTTAAAACTATTATATTATTTAATCCTTAAGGCACCTAGTCTAACATGAGGATTGTAGAATTTTCAGTAGCTGCGTAATCCTTTTAAAAAATAAATTCATAGAATGCTTGGAAGGAAAGGCTAAATCGGGGTGGCAACTTAAGCATAGAGTCCACTTGGCTTTCAAAATTTTAGCAAACATGAAGTTGGCATCCTTAACATGACTGTCAGGGAGGAGAAGATGGGAGGTCTGACACTTCATACACCTACGGCTCCTTTTTAGAGCAATTTCCCTAAAAAAAAGAGTTGTCCTTAGTCTTTTGTTTCTTTGGAGGAAGGGTGTTGTCGAGTTGACCCCCATCTTCCTTCTTTTTGGCTTAAAAAGGCTTCTTCCTTTTCGAGTCGTCACTTGTTAAGGGTTGAACAGCCTTGGACTGGATAGAGGAAGGGAGTTGAAGGTTAAAACCATCTCTAGTTACAAAAAGAACAAGTTTAGATCAATGTTCATACTTATAAAAATAAAGAAAAGACAGGCAATTTAAAATCTATACCTTCTTCAGTAATCCCATGTGGATGCTGATATCGTATGTCCTAGTTAGTAGTAAGAAACTCAACAATTAGACCTGAGAGAAGTTGGTTCTCTTTAGTAAGAAGATTTTTTATACTCTTCTACTCAAGAGGCCTGGTTATTTGCCAAACACATATTTTCTTCTTCCCAGTGAGGACGGGATGCCAACAAGCTCTACCGATATATAAACCAAAGAGGATTAGGTTGATGCTCAAAATAAGAAAAACAAAGGTATCTTCAACAGACGACACTTACAGGGGATTTGAAAGTGAGTCTAGACGATATATTTCTTTGCACTGTCTAAAGGATGTATATTAAAGTATCCCCTAACCATGACGAACATTTTCTTCTAGTTATGACCAAAAAAAGGGAGACAATTTATGATGGGTGACATAGCAGAAGTAGATGGCGAGACACTTGGGAGGAGGAGCTTTAGCTTTCTGACATTTGTTGGGAATAATGAACTCAAAGTAATGGCTGTCAAAATGGTCGTTCTTGAAGGCTTTTTGAATTTTCCTCAGCTAGCACAATGTCTCTATCTTGGCAGCTTGTGAAGGGATCCTCCCTCTGATGGTCGAGGAAAAAATTTTTCTTGAGAGATGACCCCACTGCTGTTGTCTTTTGAATCAAGGGGTTATGGCATAGAGGTCAGGGGATGTCGGGTACTAATCTTCAATCGGTTCTTGGAATGAGAACACTATTACCATCTCATCAACACTGTATATGGAAAGGATTGTGTCAAACTCAACAATATCCCTAAGACAAGGTCATCATCATGTTCAAAATCTATGCCTCGAACGAAAGATTTAGCAACATCACAAGTATTGAGCTAGACTTATGAGGAAGATTGGACCTCTTGACCATTAATAGAAGCCATGAAAATTAAGGAAATAAAAGAAACAAGGAAAAAGTTTTTCCAAAGTCGAGAAGTTGACTCTAAAAGCTAAAATGTATGGACGATGAGTTTAAACTCAAGTACTTGAGAGAGACTTATAAGTGGTGAAGATTGTTTCTTAAAAGTTTTGTTAACAAAATTCCACCATCAACAACTTTATCTTTTTTGCACATTGGATTTGTAAAACATAATGGTTTTAGTAACCTTTAGATCTAAATGAGATATTAAGAAGTGTATAGGTGGTATATATATGTCATGCCTTGCCGTATATACCTATCATTATCAAACACACTATACACTATACGACGAAAGAGTCCAAATCCAATTTGGATGGTGCAAGTTTTTATCTTTTTATGCTAGCCTTTTGTTGATCATAGTCAGTTTTGCAAAAATAAGAGGAGTTAGTTAATTTGCAAAAAAGACGATTCTTTTAAGCAAAAAGAAATAAAAAAAAAACTTCGAAGTATGGATTTTTTTTGCCCTAATCCTCGCCGCACCACTCAAAGCAAATTATAATGAGATTTTATTTGAAATTTTGAAATTATCTATATTTAGATTAATCTTAAGGGAGATAGCTATAAGTCATTTGGAAATGAGTTAAAATCCAAAAGAATATTTAAGTTTTGACTACTACGAAAAATTATTACTTTGTCCTTCAGACTTTTAAATCTTGTAAATTTACCTCCTAAACTTTCGTTTTTCCGTTCACATGAACAAAATTTAACCCGTATGATTTCACACCTAAGTCACATTGTCACGTAAAAAAAAAAAGAAGAGTTTTTTACTCTTAAGTTTTGTTTTATATTTAGACTCTCACTTAAGGCTTTCTTTATTATCATTTTTATTTGAACTCTTGTTTAAAAATTGTTTATCTGCAATTTTTTTTTTTTTACCTTTAATATGTAAGTCATTTATAGGTTGTTTGAAAGATGGTTTAAACCAACAGTTTTGATTTAAAAACTATCACATATTTTACACTATATCTTTTTATAATAACATGTAAAAGTTTTACACTATTTATAATTAAAACTGATGGTTAAAATAACTCTTTCAAACGGCCTATTAATAAGTGAATATTATTCATTGAAATCTAAAAAAAAATAATAAAGAAGATAAATTACACACTAACAATGACAAGATAACAATATCAACTTATTAAATGAAAGTTACACATGATAAGACCAAATGTTCATAAAAATCATTCCTAAATAAAAGCTTAAATTAAAAAAAAAACCTGAGTGAGCATTTAAACATGAAAACAAACTTTTTTAATAAAATTTTGTTTTTGCTTTTGCTAAAGACTAATGTGAGAATCACATAAGTTTTGTTCCACCTCTTAGAATAAAAAAATTTAAGGTTCAAAAGCCAAAATAAAAAAATTAAAAGTTTAAAAGACAAAATGTAAAAAGTTCAAGAGAGCAAAAAATAAAAAGTTTTAACAGCTTAAGGCATTGCAGTGATTTTTAACGTTCAAGAAGTAACGTAAAAAAAAACTCCAAAAGTTTTGAGGCAAAAACCCTTACTTTTTTAATCGAAAAACTTACTTTTAATTTTTTATCTTATCAAATATATATCTTTAAATTAGTTTTAATATACAAATTTATACTTTATCTAAAGTTAATAGTTAATTTTAACTTTCAAATTAGCAAATTATTCTTAAATAAAGAGAGATAAAATTAATACATTCAAAGAAGGAAAAAAAAAACAAAAATACACAAAACATTTAGTTTTAAGATATTTTACACATTTTTAAATCAAAAGCCTTAGAGTAAAGTTTTTTAAGTTTTTAAAACTCTTTTGTTTTTTTAATTTGAGGGAGTTTTTAACAATTTATTTGATCAAAATTTAAGATCATCCCACTTTTTTTTGGGAGCCACGACAAACGCCACCACCACCACCTATAAAAGCAGCAGCGGCAACAAATCATCATCAAGATCATCAACCACAATCACCATCACCAATATCACAACTAGCAACACCACCACCCCACAACCACAAAACCACCAATACTAGTCCAATATATCCTCAGGTGATTACCTTCAATTTTTGATACCATCAAATTTGATTAAATTTATGCCTTTAAATTAGTTTTAATACATAAATTTATATATTTTTTAAATCAATATTTAAAATAGATCTAAAAATTATCTAAAATACCTCAAATTAAAAAATAAAAATTTTGAAAAAATTTTATTAAGATTTTAAACTTCAAAAAAATATAAAATACCCTAAAAATACGTGTTTATATTTTTTATTTTTTGTTTTCTTTACATTTTTTAAAAGTTTCAATTTTTCTTTAATTTAATTAATGATAATTTGATTATTTTAAAGGTTAAAAATCAACTATTAACTAAAATAAGGTATAAATTTATACATTAAATCTAACTTTAAAATATACATTTAATGAAATTAAAAACCATGTATAGGTTTTAAATTAACTTAGTGAGTGTTTGAAAAAATGATGGAAACCAATAATAAGAACCACTTTTACTGTAGCATATAAGAGTTTTATACTGTAATAATTTTTTTTATTGTTACTATAACATGTAAGCTTTTTACTGTTCATAACTGAATTTGTGGTGAAAACTGAGTGGTTCCTACCACTCTCAAACACCCTCTTAATATAGATAATAAAAGAAGATAAATATCCCAATTAAAAAGACGTAGCTCAAAGCACTCCTCAAATTCCATGATTTCACATCATTGGGCAAGAGTGAAATATTATTTTTCTCTAATATTTTTAGGCAGAAATTGACAAACAAAAAAAGCTATTATTTTGTAAAAAAAAAAAAAAAAAAAAAAAAAGAAGATATTTGGTACATTGATTAAAGAAGCAGTATTGAGGTCAACAAGCAACGAGATTCCCTAAATTAAAATACTGAATAGAAAAAATATGCACACCAAACCACGCAACCAATAGAGTGGAGAGTTACATTCACAAATCAATAAATCAAATGATAAAACGGTATACTTAACATTCGATTGTCATTTGAGATATCACGGCTAAATCTGGTAACCAGCAGTATAACCAAAGAATTCTCATCGAGAGAGAGAGAGAGCGAGGAGAGATGAACAGAAAGAAAGAACGAAAGAAAGAATGTGATGATGACAACAATCTCAGGATAGAAAAAGCCAGGGGAACTGCTTGGAACAAAGTACAATTTTCCATCACAGGGCAGATGCAGCCAAAAAAACATATCTAAATTACCAAACTAAGATAAGTGACGCTTCAATCACTACAACGTCAAACTAGGCAGAAATGTAAGACAAAACATTTATTACTTGAAAAGCTACCAAAAAAGTCCACATCTTAACGATAATTACAGGAAAAAAAATTATATGAAAATAGACCAAGTGGCTCCAAAAAAAATTACATGACAAATATTCTGTTGCTGAGAAGGATTTAGGCATTCTTAACAATAATTCCACACGACACACAAGAAGATTGCAAGTGCCCAACAAATCATTGAGATTTACTAAATTAAAATATTAAAGAGAAACAAAATATAAATCCTTAAATTATATGAATAAATTATATGAAAATAGACCAAGTGGCTCCAAAAAAAATTACATGACAAATATTCTGTTACTGAGAAGGATTTAGGCATTCTTAACAATAATTCCACACGACACACAAGAAGATTGCAAGTGCCCAACAAATCATTGAGGTTTACTAAATTAAAATATTAAAGAGAAACTAAATATAAATCCTTAAATTACTCAACCAAACGAGTTGTTTAACGTTCAAGGTCGAAAAATAACATGTAACAACAGTATAATTTACGTTAAATTTTCATTTGGAAAGCCCTCAGATCTCATAACTAAATCTGGTCACTAGCAGTTCAACCAAAGAATTTTCATCAAGAGCGTCGTTACATCTTCTACCAGCTAGAAAAAGCAAAAGCCATTCCAAACGAGCCCCATAGCAAGAAAGATAGATGAGAAAATTACATGTTATGCCATTTATATATATATATATATATATACAGAGAGAGAGAGAGAGAGAGAGATAAAGGGGTTATAGAGCAAAAAATGTAAAGCACGGCTCATGACGAAAAACCATGGTAACTGCTTCCAACAAAGTATTTGTTCTGTCACAGGGCAAATGCTATAAGATGTAGAGCAAAACTTGAAAGAACTACATGAAAAACTAAGCGAAATTGCAAACCAAAATATTGGTTGAAAATACAATTGCAAAAATTAATAAATACGTTCAAAGAACAAGTGCAAACTATAGTTGTAGTAGTTCCAGATTAATCCATAAATCATTTCCCCAAGGAATACTTGTAAAACTAATCATACGACCCAAGCGATTCTAGACCTACGGATAATGACTTGGAATTATATAAAGAAAATTTCTTGCCCTCAGAATCACAAAGCCAACAATGCTGAAGATTTTTCATGGACATTTAAGCTTCGTTGAAAGCCAGTCACATCCCTTAAGTCAACAAAGACCACCACCACCATTGATTTTGACCACCAACAGCACCACCACCACCAGCAACAAATCATCATCACCATAACCACCACATAAAAAAAAAGAAAAGAAAAAAAAAGCAACAACAACAACAATAACAAAAACAACCACAACAAGAGTGGCTTAGTGGTAGCGGATAAAGAGATGGAGGCTTAAAAATGAAGCTCAAAGAACTACTCATTTCTATGATTTCCCATCATTGGGCAAGAGTGAAATATCTTCTTCTTCTTCTTCTTCTTGTTTGTTGGTTTGAATTACAACAAAAGGGTTACTTGTTAACACATTAACCAAATGCCATGCTTTAACAAGAAGTAAATAGATAAAGAGTCAATCAAATTCACTAAATTTAAAGTTATAATCAACAGGCTATAACTAACAAACTAGCGATTCTAAAACAATGATAAAATAATAATAAAACTGGAAACTCGTTAGCTTCAACAACATTAACTCATTCAAAACAGCGGATGCAAACCTACAGTGACCATCTAATCAGAACATCACAAGCTATTAAAAAAAAATAGAACAAGGAAACCAGGGATCAAAGTCAGCACTAGAAAGCGATAAATGATAGTTAAAAAAAGTATATTTAACATTCGAATGTCATTTTTAAAACCCTCATATCTCATAGCTAAGTATGGTCACCGATAGCACAAATGAAGAATTTTCATTACAAGCCTCCTTACTTCTTCTACCGCGTAAAGATAGATGAGAGAGAGAGAGAGAGAGAGAGAGACAAAGAAAGAGAGTGGTGATGATGAAGACGATAAAGGAGCAAAAAATGCAAAGCACGGCTCATGATGAAAAAACCACAATAACTGCTTCCAACAAAGTACATTTAAGGCCTGTTTGTTTTGAATATCTTTTGAACTCAATAGACTCAAATTTAAATTCAAGTATCAAGAATCCTTTAGATATATGTTTGCTTTTCTAAAAATCGAAATCAAATAAATATCAAGATTTTAAGTTTTCAAAGTTTTGATCTCTTAAACTTTTAATACTCAGATATCTTTGTTACAGTAAAAGCTGAGATTCTTTCTTATATTTGAAAAAAAAAAATCATAACTTTTTCATTTGATATCCAGATGAGATGGTTCTTTTTTCATTGTGTTCTTAATGCAGAAAGGAATTAATTAAGATCCATATTGCATACTTTTAAAATCATTAACATTCAGATTTTATTAGATTTTTTAATAAATCAAAAATTATTTTCACTACTTCTCCAAACATAAATTTCAATTTTATTCCATATTTAGATTAAAACTTAAATGCACATCCAAACGTCAATTCAAATAACAATTCAAATCACTAACTCAAATCCTAATTCAAATCACATAACTCAAATCAAATCACTAATTTAAATCCATTTACTAAACGGTCATTCATCACAAGACAAATGCAAAAAAAACACACCTCTCCAACTTCAAGAACTACATGTGAAAGTAAGGAAAAAGGTAAACAAAATATTACTTGAAAAATAGTATAGCACAAATCAAAGCTAAAATTCAAGGCAGAAAGGGAAAAAGTAATTGAAGTAAGTAACTCCACATAAATCGAAGGAAAAATCTGGGAATCTAACTAGCTTTCATTCAGATATCGGGACACCAAAACTACAATTTACTTAAGAGGGGAAAAAAAACTACCGTATAAGCAAATGAATGCAAATATTTAATAAAGAAAAGCAAAATAAATCATGTTGGGCTCCAGTAAAGTTTTCTGGGCTGCATTTCCATCAGTAAGCACAGTTAATAAACTGCATGTAACATCACCCAGTGCATGTAACATCACCTGCCCAAAATTAAAAAAGGGGGTATATTGCACTCTACTCCAGAATTTGTTTTTTCACACTCAAAACCCTTACACCCAAAAAAAAATGCAAAACCAAAAGAAAACCCATAAAAAAATTTTCATGGAAACAACCAAATGAAATAGAAACAAAGGCTGACATAGTGAAATGGATACCATTAAAACTGAAGAAGATAGAGATGAAAAGCCCTCAGAAAATAACGTGTTATAAAGGAGATTGCAAGCGCCCAGGCCAATCAAAGAGATTCAATATAGAAAATATTAGTGAGAGCAAATGATACATACTAAAATTACTCAACCAAAAGAGTGCTTTAACATTCTAATGTCAGAACATAACATATAACAATACCATACATGTAATAATACTATACTTAGCATTCGAATTTCATATATACTGTGAATATTCGAATTTCATTCTATTTCAGGAAAAAAAAAAATCGAATTTCATTTGGAAAACCCTCATATCTCATAGCTGAACCAAGTCATTAGCAGCACCACCAAAGAATTTTTATTCAGAGCCGCTTTACATCTTCTACCAAAAAAGGGTTAGTTGCACAAATAGTCCCCAACCAAAAAATAAAGCAAAAGCCATTCCAAGCAAGCCCCATAAATCTACATATATGTGTGTGAGTATAGAGAGAGAGAGAGAGAGAGAGAGGATTAGAGGGCAAAAATTGTGAAGCACGGCTCGTAATGAAAAACCATGGTAACTGCTTACAACAGATTATTTGTTCCATCACAGGCCAAATGCAATAAACTGTAAAGCAAAACTATAAAGAATTACATGTAAAACTTAGCAGAAATGAAAGAAGAATAATTAGTTGAAAATACTATAGCACAAATTAATCAATACATTCAAAGCAAAAATAGAAACAATATTGGAGTGGTTGCAGTTAATCAAAAGTCATTTTTAATAACAAAGCAACATATAAATTAAAATGAGTATCACGCCAAATAAAGTATAATCGGCTTGACAACGGCCATTCAGTGAACTTTTATCTAATTTTGCCATTTATTATTCAACTATAAGGAATAGTTTAAGACTAAATATACGACGCAAGTGATTTTGCGACCCAAGTGATTTCTAGTCCCATGGATGAGACTTTGCATTATATAAAGAAAATTTCTTGCCCTCAGATTCACAAAGCCAACATAGCTTAAGAATTTTCATGGACACTTAAGCTTCATTGAAAGCCAATCACACCCTTAAGGTCAAACAAAGACCACCATTACCACTGATTTTTACCACCAACAGCAGCAGCAGCAGAACAAATCATCATTATCATCACCATTACCATAACCACCAAAAATAATAATAATAATAATAACAACAACAAAGACGAGGACGACAACAACAACAACAACCACAACAAGAGTGGCTAAGTAGTGGTGGATAAAGAGATGGAGGCTTAAAATAAAAGCTCAAAGAACTACTCATTTCTATGATTTCCCATCATTGGGCAAGAATGAAATATCATTTTTTTTCTCTCAACACTTTTGGGCAGAAATTAATTGACAAAGTTTACAATTTTTATTTTGCAGTTCGAATTACAACAAATGGGTTACCTGTTTACACACACTTTAACCAACAATCATTTACACTCGCTGGATAACAATCTTCACAGGCATGAGGGCACATGATGTACCTATAAATAAAGACTGCAAGTGCCCAAATAGTCAATCAGATTCACTAGATTAAAAGGCTACAAATATCAAACTATAGATACTAAAACATTGATAAAATAATGATAATAAAATTGCAAACTCATTAGCTTGAACAAATTACTCACTAAAAAGAGTGGATGCAAAGCTACAATGATCATATAGTTTGAAAATCACAAGTTATATATATATATATATATATATATATATATATATATATAAAATATATATATACACATATATATATATATAAACGAGAGGATAAAAAAAGAAAACCAAGAATCAAATTTAGTACTAAAAGCGACAAATGACAGTCAAAAAAGATTATATTTAATGTTCAGATGTCATTTAAAAAGCCCTCAGATCTCATAGCTAAGCATGGTCACTAGCAGTACAAATATAGAATTTTCATTAAGAGCCTCTTTACATCTTCTACCACCTAAAGATAGATTAGCGAGAGAACGAGAGAGAGAGAGAGAGAGAGATGATGTTGAAGATGGTGATGAAGATGATGATGAAGAAAGGCGAGCAAAAAATGTAAAGCATGGCTCATGATGAAAAAACCACGGTAACTGCTTCCAACAAAGTATATTTTTTCCATCACAGGGCAAATGCAACAAGGCATACCTCTCTAACCTTAAAGAACTACATATGAAACAAAGCAACCAAAATATTGCCCAAAAAAATTCTATAGTACAAATCAATGCATAAATCTAACAAGCATTCATTCAGATACTGAGACACCAAAACTAAAGTGTTAGTTGAACAGGCGAAAAATACAAGAGTATGAACAAATGAAAACAAAAAATTAAAGAGAAAAGCAAAATAAAATCATATTGGGTTCAGATAAAGCTTTCTAGGCTGCATTTCCATCAACAAACTGCTCAGAGCCCAGTGCATGTATCATCAGATGCCCAAAAAAAAAAGGGTCTATTGCATTTTACTCCCCTGAATCTTTGTTTCACCCACAAAACCCCTGAGATTAAAAAAAAAAAAAAACCATTTAAAATTTTTCAAGGAAACAAATAAATGAAGCAGAAACAAAGGCTTATATAGTAAAATGCGTACCATTAAAAAATTAAAAAAAAAAGAAAAGGGAAATGAAAAGCCCTCAGATCTCATAGCTTTTGGAAGACTCATCCACGGCTTAAAAAAAGCAAAATGGGAGTTCTTCAAAAAGCCCCCAAACGCATCCGCCGCCTCACCACCTCAATATGCAGGTATGTATATATATGTGTGTAAAAAAAAAAAAAAAAGAAAAGCAGAAGAAGAAGAAGAAGAAGAAGAAGAAGAAGAAGAGGTGGTGGCAGTAGAGCATAAAAGGGCTCGTGAGGAGCAAGAACCATTTCGCCAAACCGCTCGTCTCAATTTGGGTTTTTTTCATCACTGGGCAAAAACACATTATATTACCCAAAAAAAAGGATTAAGTGGAATAAGCACGAGAAAATCAAACTCAGGAAATAAAATTAAAAAAAAAAAGAGAGAGAGAAAAGAAAAGACACAGGGAAATACTGAGCTCTGGAACAAATGGGGGCTGCACAGGTTCCGAAGGTGAAGGCAAAGGCAAGGGAAAAGTTACAATTGCGCTTTCAGACTAGATGACCAAAACACCCTCGATGTGTTTTTACTGGTCATAAGCTAGAGGATACGCTCGGTGTAGGCAAATTTTTTAAACCTTTGAACATAAACGACACAATCGTCAAAGATGAATTAAGGGGTGTTAGAAAGTTGGTGGGAACCAATGGTGAGAACTATTTTTACTGTAGCATGTAAAAGTTTTACATTGTAGTAATTTTTTTTATTATTACTGTAGCATATGAGAGCTTTATATTGTTTATAACTGAGTTTGTGGTGGGAACTGTGCTTTGTCAAACACCCGGTAAATTATAGACCAAAATTAGTTTTAAAGATTTTCTTTCTAAGTTTACCCCTACTTTTCTATCTTTTTCTTTTTCTCCTTCTTTTTTTTTTTTAAAGACTATTTCTCTATCTCTTTCTCTGTCTCTTGATCTACTCCAATAGTTGGACTAAACTCTATCGCGATCCCTACACAAGTTTCATTTGTTCATTCGTCTTGAGCTTCACCAATCAGAGGCGCAACGGACAACACAACGGTGGCAACAAGGTTCTAGTGATGCCTTGTTAAGAGCTTGGACTTACGATTAAATTAAATTATGTTAGAATGTAATTAACGAATAAGTTTGAGTTAACTGGGCCTTTGATCGTTGATTTTAGGGAAAAAATTACAATACGTGTCTAAATTATTGTTATGAAATTAAAATCTAACATAATTTTAAAATATCTTAAAAATGTCTTTAATGATATAGTAATTATCTTAATGATATTACATTTTGTACTATAAAATTACATATAAATAATTTTAATGATATCATTATGAGACATTTGTAAAATTTTTACAAATTAGAATCATATTTTAATTCAATAAACGTAATTGGGCTAACTGTCTCATTAACCCTAATTTTAGGTCCTAAACAAGCTTCAAACCCAGGATCAATTAGATCGTTGTTTGTTTGAGGTAATTCAAGAGTCACAAACATAATTTAAGCAAATAGAAATGCTAAATAATAATATCACAAGAATATTTATAATGGTTAGTTACATCCATTGTTGAGGAGATCTTCTTACTAGCTAGTACTGAGAAATTTGAGTAAAGATTCCAAAACGTGAAAGGAAGTGAAAGTGCTTTTAGTGCTTGTAGATGGTATTGTGTGTGTGAATCTGTAGCTTCTACCCCCTCTCAAGTGGGGTCATAAGCCTATTTATAAAGGCTAGGGCTAACATTCTTGAGTTCCTACACTAAGCAATTGAAAGAAGAGGGGGACATGTATCTAATGGCCAGCGACTCTAAGTTTAAGATTTCGATCACACCATGGTACAAATAAAATAATGTATTTATCTTTTTATTTGCAATGTAAATATTTCTTATTTATATTATAAATCTGACATTTATTATAAATATTTTCAAACCTCATACCTACTTTAAAAAGTTTCAAAATCTAATATTTCTTTTTCTTCCTTTTTATTTCCTTGACAAACTTCGTCGCTGCTTCAAAAATTTACGTAGATGATGTTTTTTTCTCAGTTTCCTTCTAATTCTAGGGCCATATTAGAGGTCTCAAGGTATTGCTAGAGCAAAGGTTGGTAAACTACATCTGCATTATCTGAGGACTTGGAGAAATCTATCATTTAGGGCATATTTGGCACACCGTATTGTATTATATTGTATTGTATTGCATTGTATTGTATTGTATTGTATTATATACAAAAAATATAATGTAATACAATACAAAACAATACAGTGCAGTACAGTACTATACGGTGTGTCAAACAAGCCCTTAATGTCCCATATGTTAGTTAGGAGCATTCCTAGGGTGTTCATTGGTAGATTAAAGACAGCTTGTATTCTCCCATATCAACATACTAAACTCATACTAATGCCATCATGGGATTGTATTCTAAGATATTGCAAGTAAAACTAAGAATTGAATGAAACATGTATAAGAATTTAAAGCGAAAATAGGGGGAAGGGGGAAGGGGAAGATGAGACTAATATCAAGAGAATCTGAACTGCGTCAACCTAACTCCTAGAAACAAAAAAAGAGAAGAAAAAAATTATTGTGGTGAAAAGCACTAGTGTATATGAGCGTTGAACATATGACGATGATCTTATATTTTGATAGCGCGATAAGTGATGTCTTACCATTCAATGCTCTAAATCCTACATATCACATAATCGAATTCAATTTTTTAAGTTTGGTGTGTCGTTTGTTTCAATTTTGTTATTTTTTTTTTCCAAATGGATGGCCAATTATTCTTTTTATCCTTCTAAGTTTTGGCGGCAGTAACATGACACAAGATATAACATCAAGTTGAGTTTTGTTTTGGGATAAAAAAAAATGGAGATGGACAATTGGATATCGTGGGAATAATGTCATAGAGTATGGCTTGGTGCGATTAAGTATAACACTGCCCATTAAGGACTCAAATCATTGCAGTTAGACTAATAATTTAAAATGCCCTATAACACATCAACTATCAGGAAATAATAATAATAATAATTTAGAGATTGACATGAAGACCAATTATTATTTAAGATTATTTACAAGTCTCATACTACATGAACAAAGTCCAAGAATATAGCCTATTACTCATAAATCCAACCTATAAAAACTACCACCCAACATCAATTATATGGAATATATATATATATATATATATATATAATATACGTCTACCTGTCTCCTATTGTGATGTGTGTACATATATCTTGCATTGGCATGACTCATTCTACATTACATTGTATTATATATTGTATGATATAGCATAATATATATATATATATATATATATCCTACGCATAAACATATGTATATGTATATAACTATATATAACCACAAACATATGCTGAGACCTACACAACCACAAGTCTTGGCGGCTTGTAATCTGTCCAAGGCTTTTTGGTTAGAAAAAGTAAATAAAAAAGAGAAGGCTTGTCATTCACCACAAAATGAAAGAAGTAGTCATTATGAACTCAAAGGCAAGTCATAAGCCCATAAATACCTTTTGGCATGCACGGAAACAGGAAGCAAGTTAAAGCTAGGAAGGCAAGTGATGGACAGAGGGAAAAGGAGAAAGAAGAATAGGGGCAGAGCACAACAAAATGGACAAAACTAAAGCTGGGGATGGGTGCACTGGGAAAAAGATAGGTGGATACCAAGACAGGTTATACGAGAGTAGAATCTGTAAATTGGAGAGTTTTGGTGAAGTTACAGAAACGTCTAGATGGAATTCCTAAGAAAGTTTAATGCACTATTTGGTGCCATAATGTTCAGAGTGCTAGTAAAAAAAAAGAAAAAATTCTAACAAACAGTTCTAATCACCTTATCAAACACCTTAAAAGTAAACAAACGTAAAAATAAGATCTATCTAACCCAGTTATAGTAAAATTACGTACTACAATATTAAAAGAGGGCGGTCCATCTCCAGATTTCGTCTAAATTTGTGGGTTTTACTAGCCGTACTTTTTCCATGTCCTCCTCTTGACATTATTCCCATACTGTACTTGACTATGTCTTTATTTTCGTGTTGTAATACGACTAACAGGTTTGCTCTAATCTATAATCCTTGCGGTAAGATCTTTCACCTTTTTTTAATTATTTTTCGCACACATCTATATTTGATATTCAAGGTATTTTATCCTATTACTAATATTTTATTTCCCACGTTCTACACGATGAAATTATTATTCCTTTTGTATTATTATGCTTATTCGATTATTTATCCATTTTCTATTATTTCTATATATATATATTCAATTTGATTATTTCCAGTATCTCTAAAATTTATCTATTTTAATGATAATAAGATATAATATCTCATCAACATATTTTCAATACATTATTTCATGATGCATGATACAGTATTGTAAATCTAAGACCAATGCCTTAATCAAAACCAGCGCCTTAATTTAATCATAAGACCAATGCCTACATCATTAACATTCATATCATTTAATTCTCTGGTTCATTTTCCCCAACTCTCTAACAAGTGCCGCGTTTACGCCTCTGCATTTGCATACCATTCGCAGTCCTTTAAGGTCTCCAACCGACCCATGAACAACTTTTGAACGGCAGATTAAAGACTAGCGTAGTCAATCCATCTTAATGCTTATAAGCGCCAAAGCCAAAAAGCTCATTCAACGTAGCAACTACGTAACCATGCAACTAAGCCTCAAGATATTGGCAAATGGTCAATGAAGAGTGCTTCCAACAAGAAGTGTAGAAGCTAAGACGTCGCCCGTGCTTGTACATAGAGCCAAAGGTCAAATAGTCTCGCTGCCCCAATGCCAGCAAAAGTCTCTGTTAAAATTGTTTGTTCTCCTGGCCTCCTTGAAGAAATTTTAGGAACGCCGGATGATCACTTGGATCCACAACGAGGACAAAGTCCATGAACCTCTGTTTTAGAAATCATACTTAAATTTCACATAGCCAGCTAGAATGATCACACAAAATTGTAACTGAAATTATCAGTCCTTTAGTATTAAGATTTTTTTTGTTTGGCATAAGTTAAGATAATGAGGAGAAAAATGCAAAAACATTATGTTAGATATTTCCAAACCTTGACAGACCTCATAAAATGCTAGGACCAAACACATCAATCTTTTCCAAGGCTTCTTCAACCTGTTCAGTAGTGGAATACAGCCAAGTCCATGTTCAGGGCCACAACATCAAAAACGCCTGAAAAAAATTGCAAGAAAAAAGGAATTATGCCTTGTGACTCTTTCAAACACAGTAAAACTATATTTTAAACTACTCATTAATTTCACCTTCTTTAATAGTATCATCAGAATACAGGATGTTGATGCTTACCGTATTCTGACGTCGTACCAACACCACGTGCTGTGACGCATGGTGCTCAGCTCTTCCCTGTTCACCTCTGCTTGGGCTGATCGACCTGCAACAAGGGGAGGGATGCCTTGGAGGCGAGTTGGTTAGTAAACAAGACAAGGGCTCTCCGATGCTCAAGGTAGGGGGTGCTCGGCAGAGGTCGAGAATAAATTAGTTGGGAAGGAGCTTGCTTACCTGAATGCAATAGATGCATCCTATTTATAGGTTACCACTTGGACCAGGTGTTAGGTGAGTTTTGCCCATAACCTGAGTGTCACATCATAGCATGTCAGATGGCAAGTGATAAGTGTTGTGTCCCTCCGATGGTGGATGAACTCACATCCGACGGTGAGTTATTTGCCATTTGTTGGCCAATGATAGCGAGTAACAGCCTACTTTAGAATGATGATATTCCGACCCGAGCTAACATTAGGTCCAAGGAGGCACCCTGGAGAGGTGCGGCCCGAAGAAGCCCTGCGGAGCACCTCGGACAATGTATAAAGCGTAATCGGGGTCAGTTATGAGCTCCTCGTACCTTTGTCGAGCTTAGTGGCCGACCATCTAAAGTTTGGCTCTTCGGCGGTGGCGTCGAGCTCACCCTCAACAGTAGCCCCCCAGTTCACCTGGTCGGTGTCCGACCGGGTGGACTATGTCGAGCGGGTGAGGTTGGCTCAAGGAGGAACACCAAGAGGCATCTCGAGACAGTGGGAGACGAAGGGCCGCAGGGATTGTCAGGGACATGCGTCACTCTGCAACTGACTGCGCTGCGTATCAGGCGTAATGATCGTGCCCCTTCGTCTTCTGTGCCTAGATTCCCTGCGCGACATGGCTATAAATTGGCCTCCTTTTTTCGTCATTTGCACATGTAATTGAAGCAATACTTTTCGGCTGCCGAGCTATTCACCTAACCCGAGAACTTTTCGTTCCCGAGCACACTTTAGCCGAACAGGTAATTTTTGAGGAGCCCAAGAATAAGTGATCTGTCGGATTCTCAAAATGTAAATATTTCATGGTCGAAAAGCAGTTCCGAGACCACATCACCTCGTGCGGACGTTAACACTGAGTGTGCGTCGCCTAGATGGGAAGGCGCTAATCGGCTAGCTCAAATATTACGACTCGACTTCTAAACTGTACCTGAGCAGGAGTTCCTTAACTTGCTGGACGAAAAACGCACTATGAGGCCATCCAGGGGTGAGGACCCATACATCGGAGCAGCAACCACCGGCTCCTCTCGAGTTATTGCCCAGGAGAGGGTCAAACTGGGCGTTGCATCCGACTTTTCGAGTACATCCGGGTGGCATTCCGGTGCCTCTACCTCAGTTGTAGGCAGAGTTACCGTCGAGATCTTTGACGAGGAACGGCAGGCCGAAGAGGTAGAATCGGCCGCGAGTCCCCTAGAGGACGAGGGCGTTAGGGTCACCCGTGTTCGCGGGGTGACCGCCTATAAGATTAGCTGACCAGGGCAGACTTCGGCGGCAGCTTATTCCAATACGATAACAGAATCTTGGCTAGTGGACCTTCGTGCCGAGTTTGACAGTCTCGACGACGTCGTCCTCATCGCACCTAAGGAGAATGAATCCCCATTGACTCCGTCGGAGGGGTTTATTACGCTGTATGCGAAGTTCTTTTGCGTCGAGCTGCGCCTGCCATTTCACCCCTTTCTCTGCCGGGCACGAAACGACCTTAATGTGTGCCCGGCTCAGTTAAACCCAAACAACTATAAGTTGTTGATCGGGATGTATGTTCTGTGGAGGTATTATCGACCTACTGAGATGCCGTGGGGGGCATTCAAGAAAGTGTTCAAAATGAAGAAGCTTCCTTGGTAGTCCAACTGGTATTATTTCACCGGCTTTAGGAAGGACTTTATCTTGGGCAACCTCGACTCGGATAAGCTCTGGAAATATGAGTGGTTCTACGTCGAGGGCAATTATTTAGCCTGAGCCAGCGAGGTCATCCCTGAGGATCAGCGTGTCCCGAGGACATTCGAGCAGAGGCACGTCTGGAGCAAGCAGCCATGGGCCTCACGCAACATCATCAGGGCGATCAAAGACCTCTTCGAGAAACTGAAGGCATAGAAGCGATAGACCTTTCTGCTCAACAAGGAGATCCTTTCCCTCTATGATTGGTTTGAGGGAACCAACGGAATAAATCCCCCACGTAACCTTCAGCCTGCTCGGGCCACCGAGCAGGTCACTGTTGCCAGGCTGGGCACCATCGACATCTTGGGCCGTGCACTTCCTGATCCGGTCGGCCGACGAGGGAGCCACCATCATCCGATTCCGAGAGTTCCTTGGATGGCTCCTTCAATACGGGGCCACCGGTCGCAGACGAGGACCTCAAGGACGTGATCAGGCTCCTCTATCCATCGCGTCCACTCCGGATCGGAGGTTGGTCCCGAGTTTTATTGTCTTGTCTTTGGCACGTACCGACCTAGTTCTGACGTAATTTTGTTTTTATAGAGATGTCTTCCAAGCTTGCGTAAATAACCTCGAGTGAAAGGCATGCCATGATGGAGCGCCTCCTCTCAAAGGGCAAGGCCGTAGTGGTCGGGAAGAAGGTCAAGAAGAAACGTATACGGACCCCCCGAGCAGAACACCCGCCACGTCCCAAACAGTAACCCACAGCAGTCTAAGAATAACCACCAGAGCCGACATGGAAAAAGGGCCTCTTCGAGTGCCACTCTTGAAGCTGACAGAACCTCGCCGCCCACCCCGAAGAGACGAGCCGACTACCGAAAGCACATCCTCAAGCACCTCAGGGATACCGTTCCTTAAGAGGACTTCTTAGTTGGGCTCCGGGGAGAGGATTTCCAGGCGCTTTTTGAGGCGTCCTTCCGATCAATTGCCATGGTAAGCGCCTCGTCTTATAATCTGTTCATGTCACCCCTTATTGCTCGCTAACCGATTCTATTTCCTAGGCAAGTGTCTATGCCCACTTGGCCTATGCCAAAGGGATGAAGGAAACCCACCTCGAGAAGGAGAAGCACAAGAAGACCTTCCTCTGGCTTCAGGAGGTCGAGAAGGAGCTCGGTGTTAAGAACATCGAGCTAGATCAAATCAAAGCTTCACTGTCCCGAGCCAAAGAGAAGGTGAAGCAAGAGGCCGAGGAGGCGAGTAAGGTCACAGAGCTGGTCAAGGGTCAGCTCGAAGCTTCTCAGGTAGAGAATCGCCGCCTTGTGGAAGAGCTTCCAGGCTTACTCGCGCAAGCCGTTGAGGAGTTCAAGGAGTCCTTAGAGTATGCTGACCTCTATTACTTTGGCATGGCGGACCTGAGGGAGGAATTGATCAGGCAGCACCCTGAGGCGGTCGGTTTTAATTGGTCGACCCTGATTGTTGAGCCTGGGTAAGGGGCAGCCCAAAAGGCATTTGAGGAGGTCGTCAAAGTGGACAACGACGATAATGGGGACGAGCAGGGTGTAACGCCCCCCTTTTATGGACGTTACAGATATCGTTACCTTCATTTTAAAATACTTTTATTTATAAGATAAACTATTTAAATAAAAAGGTAAGTTGAGAACATAACCCAGGATCCATGAAATTTTATATATATATATATATATATATACATATAATTATACATCAATATATTACTCATTTATAAACATTCTTTAAATAGTTTATCTTACCAAATATTAAAGTCAAAATTTCTTACACAGTTCAGCATGCTGAACTTGTGACTTCGGTAAGCCGAACTCGACCGGCAAGCTGAAGGTCGTCCATCAGCAGGCCGCTTGAGGCTTTGCAAAATGGGATTTTAAAATCAATAAATTCGACAAGCCGATGCATGGCAACCGGCAGGCCGATTAAAGTTTTTCGGCAGTCCAACCCGTAACGGTCGGCAGGCCGAACAATTAAAAGAAAATTTGTTTGAATACAGTTTTAATGCGGAAGGAAAATTTATAAAATAATAAAGTTAAAGTGTTCTAGTTCAAATCTTAAAAGTCCATCAAATAACATACTCAAATTTGTAAAACTTAATTTAAATAAAATAAAATCATTCTTTGGCACTCTTCTGTTTGCAATTCATCTTCCTTAGCTCACACGTCCGTTAATGTCCTCCACCTTATTCATAAGCCTCTTACCCTTATCTACAACATGATGTAAAACTTGATTAAGCTAATGCTTAGTAAGTACATTGGTAAGTCTCACAACTTAAAGCATTTTATGAACATCATCATCATCATCATAATAGTGCACTAGGCACATTTTCATAGGAACATATCTTTCATTACATTGTCCATATTAAAACATTATTCATTTTATCTTAAGGACCCAA
>CAMOHE010010682.1:0-13575 GCA_946598075.1 Artocarpus hirsutus
GTTTTCATGATCGTGTACACAAGTACACCATATATCGCATGTAACAATACATAACATGATATACACTCAGGTATTTTAATCGTATACACACAGGTACCGATTCTATATCTCTAGGTATTCATTTCATAGCAACAAACAAGTTCACATTATAATATATACCCTAATATGCATATTCTCACATTCTACACCTACCATCTTATGCTGTAAGTGGGAAGGGTACTTACTTGCTTTTGTGTACTGCAAAATCAACTTTGATCTTTGGTCTCCTAGACTCCTAGGATCCTGTTGGCTAATTACGAAACTTATTAGCCAATTTCAATACGTTTCATCACAAAACGTTCATTACGTAATTGTTCGAGTTGTATAACTATACACAACTCTATAAATACTAATTTTCTTATTTATGTCGAATTCTACCCTATCGTCATTTACGAAGAGTGGAAATCTTCCTAATCACTTTCTTTTCTTACTTGAGACCCTTCTAGAGCTATTCGGGTTATTCGGACAAAAATGACGATTTTGCCCTCCGTAGTCCTATTGAACGATCCGAGCTCAATTTCGTTCCTTTAACAAAAACAGCCACACATTAATTTCAAAATAATGTCCTAGTGGCTCACATCCCTTTTTTGCACACTTAAGCCCATTTTTTATAAAACTTTATGGTTTAGCCCTTAAACCGAAAATTGTGACAATTTTGCCCCTGGGGCTAAAATTTTCTGTTTACATCAAAAATTCCTATTTTTCATGAGAAACATTTTTGCTTGAAGTACCATACCTCAAATCATTTTGAAAAATGACATTTTTGTCATTTTACCAAATTTTCACTTTTAACAAATTCTTAAAAATTTGAAAACTCACAAACGGTTGAGTTTTTCGACGAACCATTTGTAAAATCTAACAGTTTCATCGAGATCTACAACTTTTGTGTTTTAACTTTTCTCAAAATCTCACTGTACAGGGGTGTTTTCAACTATTTTCTATTTTTGCGGAGAAAGAAAGTTTTCTTTCAATTTAGTCCCTTGGATGTTTTTGTCAAATTCCTTTTCAAAATTTCAAATCTACCCCTACAGAGTCTATTCCATGCCTTACTTAGGTCATCTTCGTGCTCAAACCTCATTTTTACACAATTTAACCATAAACTTGCAAAAATATCATTTTTTGCAAAAATTTCCATTTTGCACCTTAAATCAAAATTTCATCATCTAATCAGGTCATTCATCATATTCACATACAATTCCATCAAATATAAGCTTAAGAGCTCTTATGGGTTTGAGAAAATAGAAATCAAACAAAATTTCAAAACTTTGAATACCAAAACTTACCAAAAGAGCCTCTTTTTGATTTCTAGCCTTGAAATCCCTTTTGATCTGCCTTCCAAACTCCCTTTTCATGCAAAAATGACATGGGTTAATATCTCCCCTTCAACCCATGAAAAACCCCTTGAAAACTCAATAAAAAGTTTAGAATTTTACCTTTAATCTTGTAAAAATCCTTGGGGTTTGCTTCTAAAATTGTTTCGAGGTTATTTTTGCAATTTTTGAGGTTGAGAAAATTTTCTTGAAGCTTCAACTATGGCTGCCGTGACTTGGTGGAGAAGAAAGAGTGAAAATTTTTGTGATAACATGAATTAAATGCAACATAATCCATTTGGTGACTCATGGTCACCCATATGATTACCCCTAGGTGTCCTCACATAATTGGGCCACCTTTTAAGGCTTGGTGGCCCAATAACAATTTAGCAAATGTCCACTTAATTGGGCTAAAAATTTACACAGTGTAATTTTTTATCACGCAGTATTTTTCTTATATTGTTGTGGTCAACACAGTGTATTTTCTATCCTTAGACTGTATAAAAATATTTAACTTACTTTTTGTTCAATTTTGGAGGCCAATCATAACATTTTTCATATCTACGTTTTCACTTAGCAGTATTCTTATACTACTCTAGCCTCCCTTCTACCCCAGATTAGGGTTCGGACAACCTCTGTGTCCTAGTTACATTCTAGTCATTCATTTGTTTATACCACAATTTCATAATTAATTGTGATATAAAATTCATTTTATGGATATTATTCACAGATTTCTGAGTAATTCAACTCATAAAATCTGTATTTTACCATATCCAACATTTCATCATATTTTTCATAAAACATGCAATCAATGCCGTTTATTTATACTTTATCGTAATTTTGTATAAAAATTACAACTTTTACAAAAATCACATTTTTAAAAGTAAATTCATTAATTAAACCCAATAAAATATTAGGTTTTATTAATGACATTTTCTCGGTCATTACATAATAATCGCCACCTAAAGGTGTACAACGATAAATCATTGTAAAATAAATTATCCCATCAGAGATCTAACTCAGTACATGGTGAAATCCCTTCCTAGGGGTTGGAACCACCGTATGCTACTTATGGACCAATGATGGAGGCCGTAGCTCTTCTCTTCGAAATCCTTCTCCCACTCAATATTTTAAAAGTCGAGGTTTTATGCTAACATGCATGAGTAATTTTTAATGAGCGGCACTCCCTATTCTATATAGCATGTTAACAATATACATGGCAAATCATATTATATTGCAAACAAGCAAAGCAACATGCAAAGCCACAAGCAAAATAATAATAAATAAACAGTCCTAATATTATGGTTCCATCTTTAAAAAAAATAAAGATTACAAAAGATCAATCGAAACTTATTATCAATTCTTCATCTTGTATCTTCAAGTTGTATCCTTCTCCACGTAGCATCCATCTTCAATTGTTCAATTTCTCATAGATCAAATGTTTTATTTTTTCAATCACCATAAAAATTCATGTTTCTCATAATTGTCTCAAAAGTAAAATCAAAACTACACCAAAAAACGCACTTTTCTAGAAAAATTCTACTCTTTGCCGGCCTGCCGAACTAGATCATCGACCTGTCGACCACATTCATCGGCCTACCGAACCTAAAAGTTCGGGCTGTTGCCAGAGCTTACAAAATAGACAGCCTACCAAACTAGAAGTTTGGCCTATCGATCTACGATGATCGGCTTGCCGAACTTGAGGCTTCGACCTGCCTACCAAACTGAATTCATGCTTTTCCGAAAAATAGTTTTTAAGCAATTTTTCAATCTTATTTTCAATAATTCAAAAACATAAAAATTTTAGAAACTCGGGAAAGACTTTGGAACTCTATCTTCTTCATCTTCTAAATCCGTCTTTACTTCGAATGATTATTTAATTACAAAACTTTTCAAATTTAAAATTAAAATAATAATTCCTAGACGGTGATGATAGACCGTCATCTAATTACATGAAAAACATAGATACACATTCTAACCTCTAAGAAACCATAACCAACACAAATTAATTAATTAATTAATTAATTTAATCAACCATAATTAATAAATAAACATTCACCATATAATCTCATGACAACATTGAATTATATAGAAACCCTAGAATAATAGCCACAACCAATTTCTGCCTCAATAACATTTAGTTGAAAATGTCAACAAATTAATCATGTTCTATTGCATAATCTTTCTGAAGAATTTAAATTTCGAAGTGAAATTATAGGACAATTTAGTTTTAAAAGTAATTCATGAGGAGGAATTTCATTTGGTGTTAAAGTATTCAAGAAATCTTCTTAAAATTGATGTTCTGTTTTATCAAGAATTTCAACATAACTGTAATATGTCACTGGAAATTGCTCTATCAATAAATTATTAATATCGTCAACATATTTTTTTTGGGTGTTAGTATAGCTCTGTTAATCATTAATTTAATGTTGTCGATAAATTTGTATATTTGGGAATATGATGTTTGTAAATTTGTGTAATGATATAATATCATCTTCATAAGGTACAATCATGAGACGGTAATTTGATATTTCCTTCTTCATTTTTTTCTTCTCCGTTTCCAACACGTAATAAAAATTCAGAAACTTTAGCATCTTTGCTAGCTCTCATATTCTGTCAATTCTATTCTTACAAATGATGGCCATAAGGGAGAATGTACTAAACTTGTATCTATAATTTCTTCTTTTCTTGCTCGAGGAAGTACTGGGAGAACTTGACGGAAGTCTCCATCAAATACTATTGCCTTACCAACAAAAGGTAATCAACATTGATTTATATCTTGTAACATAATATCTAAAGCTTCTATTGTTTGTTTATTAATCATTGGAGCTTCATACCATATTATTATTTTTTGTTAATTGTAACAATTTTTGTAATCCCGATTGTTTGTAAATATTACATGTAATATTATTTTCTATATTTGAAGTGGAAGTCAATCTTGAAAGAGCAGTTCTACCACCAGGTAATAGCTGCAGCAACTCCTGAAGAAGCTGTAGCTAATGCAATTAAATTTTTAGATCTAATAATAGCAAGTATAGCATGTTATAAAAATGTTTTTCCTGTTCCTCTAGGGCTGTCAGTAAAAAAGGTACTTGATTCATTCGCATACACTTTGGCTAATATAAAATCATATGCATACCTTTGTTTCAGATACAATAATAGATGACTCTTTATTAATTTCCTTCATTAATCTTTCATCATCAGATAGTGTAATAGGATAATTGACTAAATAATAACCATTTATATTTTTTTCCCATTGAATCTAACATATAACTTAAATGTTGTAATACCTTTTTCCTAATTTTATTTGAAGCCAAATTTAAGTGTACATAGTCTTCTGAGATTGCACATTCGAATGTTTCCTATAAAGTTTTTGGGTTATTAGGTTCACAATATGATAGCATTGTTGTGAATAATCTGCGTAAAGCATAAGGTAATTGACAAAAGCAAGCTTCTTCTAAACATAACATCAAATAATTATCTTCTTTCAGTAGGCCATATAATAAAGCTGCCTGACGAAATGAAGTTGTTAAAACATTATTAACAGTCTTTAGATCTTTGAAAGAAGTAGCACCTTTGATGCTTTAACAATAATCGTAAATAATATCTTTCTCCGTCTGTTGGGCTAACTGTAACAATTCGTCCAGTGACATTGCCTTTTTTGGGAATTGTTAATATAATAAAGTTTTTGCTTTTTCATTTACCTTTTTCATATAAAGATACTCAGTTAGCATAGATTTTAATGCGAATTTATTATTCCTAATATTGTTAAGATCATCAGAATCTTTGAATGTAACAAATAGTTCATATTCTAGATGTAATTGTAATGTAATTACAGCAGGATAAATTTCATTTGAAGAGAAATAAAAAATTCTCCAAATAGCTTTTGGTGGTAAAATCCATCTTGCTGCTTAAAATTTTGTAATTTTATCAATGTTATCATCATCAGTTGAATGTGCTTGCATTGCAATTCGATTATGACCTTTGTATATGTACTTATATAAATATTTTATAGCTTTAATAGTAGAACATATTTCGACATATCAGCTCTATTTTGAGCTTCTTCATATGGTTCTATTTGGATTAAAAATAATTGTTAGACACATATAAGGTTTACCAACACGTTGAACCAATGTCATGGCGTCCGCATATTTTTTACGTATATCTCTTGAGTCACCGACAAAAGAAGAGGCAAAATTATTTTTTCCCTATTTTGGAACCTCTCTTTTCACCGAGTCGAATTTGATTTTGATTGTTTCGTAGGAAATCTAATATTTGAGTTTCTATTTTAACATACATATCTGCAATATATTGTTAAAAAAGATGACCACAATGTAACAGTATAAATTTGGTGTTTGATCATATTTGCATTAAAAAACAATGATATTCACAGGCAGGACACCAAATTCCTCTTCTTCATTTTGGACACTAACACAAAACAAATAAGTCTGCGTAAGCTCATGAAAAAGTGATTTTTTTAACATATATAAATTACTTACATACCTGCAAGTTCGTTCTGTAGTAAGTTCTCTGCAAATGTTGCCTCTGAAGGGTGAAGCAGATGTTGATTTGTACAGTATCATTCTCCTTTTCTCCTATCGACTTTTAATATGTTTCGATGCCAACCAACATTTCTATATGGAAATAATAGAGGATATTGCAAAGAATCATAAAATCCATAATAATTTTCAATTTTGTAAGTATATCCTTAGTGAGAGTGAACTGTTATATCAGAACCTCTGTATTCAGTAGCATTATCATCTAACTAAATTACTGCAACTTTTAAAGATAAGGTGTGCCAAACATACGGTGTGCCAATACAATACAAAACAATATAATACAATGTGCTAAGCATACCCTAAATGTGTATTATATAATCTCTGATCTAATTCTGGATCACTTGTTATACAAATTTTATAGTTTAATAAATTCGGTATATCTTTCAAATAGCGAAAGAAAGCACAATATTGTTTAACTTTTAATATTGCAATCAGTTTACTTAAAATTGATGGATTTAAATTAGGGCAGTTATATAATCGATTCTATTTTATTTTTAGTACCAAAAAAATAAATTTTGCTCGCATGTCTATAATTGTCTTTTTAGATATTTTATGTTTTGATATTAGTGGAATCCGAGTAGGAGTGTGTTAGTTTTTTATTTCCTATTTTTTAGGGAAGTTTGTTTGTTAGTTAGATGAAGATCTACTAAGTTAGAAAATAAAAGGCCAGATGTACACGTTATTTACTTGAGTTTCAGATTAATAAGAGTGCAGTGTTTTTATCGTTCTTCTCCTCTAGTTTGTTTACATGGTATCAGAGCGAATTTAAAGTTGAGAAAAACGAATGGCTAAAATGGCTATGACTGGGGCAAGAAGAGTTAAGGGTTCTGAAGTTTCATCTGGCACTTCTCAACTAGCCTCTACAATTGTTCCCACTGCAACATCTAAAAATTCCAACCATACCTTCTTACAAATTACCACGTACAAGTTGAATGGGACAAATTTCTTAAAGTGGTCCAGTTCCGTTCTAATGGTGGTACAAGGGAAAGGAAAATTAGGCTAATTGGATGGCACTATTACCTAGCCAAGTAGTGATGATCCTAGCTATCCAAATTGGGAGGCTCAGAATTCAATGTTTATGTCATAGCTAATTCACTCTATGAAGGATAATATTGCTGACACTTATATCCTCTTTTCGACAACAAAAAGGATTTGGGATGCCATGACTTTGGCATACTTAGACCTTGAAAGCTCATCCTAGATGTTTGAACTTAGAAACAAATCATGTAATTTGAGACAAGGAAAGAATGATGTCACTCAATATTAAAATGACTTGACGAAACTTTGGTAGGAGTTAGATTTATTCACCACTCCGACATGGAAAGATCCTAATGATGCAGCACTCTATAGGAAGATGGTAGAAAGTGATTGGATTTATGACTTCCTTGTAGGACTCAACAAGGATTTAGATGATGTAAAAAGGCGACTACTCGGAGTTAGACCCTTACCCAAAATTGAAAAAATCTTTGCTGAAGTCTGTCGAGAAGAGAGCCGACGCAGGATAATGCTTGGCTATTAGGTTGAGATATTGAACCTGTCTAAGATGTGATAATAGTGTAAGTTAGTTTAAATGGTCAAGTATGGAATTGCTTATTGTAATGATATGAAATGTAATGTTTTAGGTATGTTCTTATACCAAGAATGTTTCTTTTATCAACATGTTATAATATTAAAGACCTTTGAGGCACTTAAGTCGTTGGAAGTAGAATGGAAAACATCTACTTACAAAAGGTTAAGTAAAATTTCTACAAGTCAAGTAAGTGCATTTTCACCAACAATATGATTAAGAATTATGAAAAGTTTTGAGAAATGTTATGTTTTATTATGTTATTAGTGTTTATGTATTTCTCATTCAAAAGACTCCTTTTACCATAATTTTGAAGAACGTCCTTTTATGGATGTTTTCAACGTTATTTCATGATGCATATGACGTTTTTATAAAAATATATGTATATATATGTATCACATAATTAAGGTGTTGTGCACCCAATGATGATGTTTGTCCCGCAAGTGGACTATCCCATAAGGTGGACTTGTCACATTTGGTTTAGGATTAGCTACCCCTTTCCTCTAATGACGGCGCACCATAATAATGTTAATAATACAACACCAGGGCCCTAAAGGATAAAATGAATGTTTTTAATATGGAAAAAGAAAAAGAAAAGATATGTTCTTACAAAGTGTGCCATTTGCACTATGATGACTATATTAAAGGTGAAATGATTCATGTTATGGTTAAAGTTTTTTTATAATATTTTGTGACATTACATAATGTACTTATTAAGCTTAATACTTACATAAGTTAATCATGTTGCAAATAAAGGTAAAGTTATAGCTGTGGATGGAGAATAGACAGACAGATATGTGTACAAAGATGGTGGTGTTGGATCACGGAGTTATGGCGTGAAATGAAATTATAATAATGCGACTTTAAAATTTAGTTCCACTCATTATGGGATGTTTTAATAGACTTTGGTTTGTAATAATTTATGGGTTGTAATTTGTTTTCTTATTTTATATTTATTATGTTAAACTAACTGTTTTCGTAGGTAGTTGGTTAGCCAAATACCTTGGGTATTCCGTCGGACTAACTAAGGAGGAAAATTGTATATGTTAAGTAAGTATTGATCTTATTTAAAAGATACAATCTTGAGAAATGCTAGTAATATACACTTAGAAATAATTCAATTCTTTAAAAATAAATTAAAATTTTAATTCACATGTTTGTATGGTAATAATAATAAAAAAAATTACACTAAAAATCTTAGGTTAATAATTATATAATACTTAACAAGTTTAGGTTTTTCATATTGATAATTAATAGATAACAATAAAAGTTAACAGTTCTTGTAACGTCCATAAGGAGGCGTTACATAAATGGTATCAGAGCTGCTTCTGTTTCTAACATACATTGCTAGATGTCTATCCGAAATCTGCTAAGTAAGTAAATTTTATGATATTTAGATGCTAATGGACATGTTTTGTATTTTGTATATATGCACTAATGAGATGCTAATTTCGTTTTAAATTGGGACTGTGTTTCTAAGTCCCTAATCTATAATGTACCAATAAGAAGCAACTTTGAATGATCAAAGTAAGTGAAGTAGACCCCCCCGATAAGCTTTTGGTATTGGGCTTTCAATTTGTGCTTGTTGTTTAATTGGACCCAAAATATCAAGGCCCGAAACAATCGAACCTATTCCAGCCTAGAATGTTTATGACAAGTTTGAATTTTGGCCCAACTGGGTTAATCTTTCACACATGGCCTCTGCATATGTCAAGCATAGTGTCACATTCTTTGTCTATTTATATGGTTACTATGCATAAGAGCTCATTTCCTTGAGCTCTCTCTCTCTCTAAATTTTTCATTCTCTCTCTAACTCTCAAATCCTCTTCCTTTTCTCTAGGTTTTCTTCTTCTCTCTCTAAAACATTTTCCATAATTCTCTAACTTTCTACTGCTATTTTTTTTTCTTTTCTCTTTAACTTTCTTTCTTCTTACCATGGATCCAACGTACCAACATATGATAAAGTATTTCCGTTATTTTCCCAAAAAGTTATCATTAAGAAATACAAGACAAGGATTACTCAATTACGGATTCTCGTGCGTTTTGGCACCCTTAGTGATGTGAGGATGCTGATAGAGGGAAATATTTGTCCGAGTAACTTTGATCAGAACGTTGGTTTACCAAGCACAAGCACTAGTCGTAATGCAATGAAAGAAGGGCCCGTGCCATCACAATCACATATAACAAATGTGGACAACAAAATTTTAAAGGTAAGTGTACTTCGCTTGAATTTGTAACAATAAATAGAAAGGATAAAATAAACTTTTGTAGGGATGGACTTTCTAAAGAGCACTTGGATAACCTCTATGCTTCTCTTCAAATGCATCCTAGTGGATATGTCCAAAGTGTGATTTCTAAACTCTAGCCCAAATTCTATATAGAAATACAACATCTCAGGAATATGGCAATTTCAAATCCTGTTTGTCAGATCATAAGAAAATTAGATGGAGAATAAATCCTCATTCTTTAAAGGCCGTCTAAGTGTTTGTTTATTTGAAATCGTTACAATAGAGGTTTAATAATGTGGGTTCTTTGTCTTGAAAAAAAAATGTTTTTAATTTAGAATATGTGTTGTTTTGTTTGAAATTGTCATAGTAAGTGTTGAATAATTACTCTCTTTACTTTATTATTTTTTTTAAAAAAAGAGATATCTTGCTAGGTACATCACATGTTTGTAGCGTGTTTGAATTTTCAAAACTTATCTAGACTTTTCAAGATTCATGTCTTATCTTTCAAACGTTCTATAGTAGTTTGTTGATCTTATCAATTCTCTATTTTCAGTATCTAGACTTTTTAAGATTTGTGCCTTATCTTTCAAAAGTTCTATGGTAGTTTGTTGGTTATATCAATTCTTTATTTTTAGTGTACATTTGTCAAAAAGTAAACAATGGTGTCAAAATTTCTTTTGTTGAATTGGCTTCAATTGTCAAAAGTTATGTGGTTTGAAACTCACTTTTTCAAAAGTCGACCTGATTTTTCGTAACTTGTCATGTCTTTTTCTCACCTTCTTACCTACCCAATATTTTACTTAGATCATTAGATTACTTACTCGCTACCTACTTGTCTGTCTCCTTAGTTGTTGTGCATTTTTATCATCTTTAAAACCTCATCCAGGACTCAAAGTTTAGATAGAGCAGACTTAAAACAAAACAAAAAGAGAGAGAGTCAACTAGTTAGATAAACCAAACATGTCTACCTCCCATTCATCTAGGAAAATAAGAAATGTTTGTATCTTTTGTGGTTCCACCCTTGGGAAGGATAAAGTCTATATAGAAGCTGCAAAACATTTTGGACAAGTCTTAGTATGTAGAAAATTTAACATAATCTATGGGGGTAGTAGTTTAGAAATGATGGGAAATATGATGATAGCAGCTAAGTCTAGTGATGCGGAGCCGTAGGGATTATGCCTCGTATTCTAGCTAAAAGGAACCTTAGGAGGTAAACCATATGCAAGGAAAAAGGAGTTATGGATGTCCTTAGATGTCTTGAAACCATAATTGATAATACCGATGCTTTTATAGCATTACTTGGTGGTCTAGATACCTTTAAGGAAATACTCGTGATTGTTAGTAAGAATTTATTGGGTGCTCACTCCAAACCCTTGGGTCTCATGAATGTAAATGGTTTTTATGATGGTCTTTTAAAATTTTTAGATTATGCTGTAGAACAAAACTTCATTATAAAATCAAAGAGATAAATCTTTGTTACTGCTTTAACAACCGAGGAACTGCTAGAAAAGATGCAAATTATTCATCTAGAGTCTAACATTATAATTCCAAGCTTGATTGGGAGGAGGAAAGCCATAAGTGACCATTGGATTTGAACCTCAATCCATAATCTTTTGGTTTTGTCCACAACATGAACATCCATATTTATTGCATCCTAAATAATCACTCTCCTCCTTATCCTATATTTCTTGTGGCATGCTGTTATTAAAACCTTTAGATTCAATGACTCTAATATTGGGATGACTGGTGTTACAGAGTATCTAATACTCACAAAACGCATCCCATTTAAGGTCCGATCTTTTGTTATCAAAGCTTCAATAATCTCTACACATGCATAATTAGGGTAGCTGATTATACGGAGTACTTTGTACTCTCAAAACGTATCCGTATCATGTTTACAATTATGGAAATACTCCATAAATATATATATATATATACACACACACACACATGCATGTGTGTTATTTGGTTTGAGTATTTGCATCATGAGAAATAATAGTTGGTTACAAAAGAGCTCGTAAGCTTGTCTATAATTATGGGTTCCTTCTGAACTCACTATGTATTAATGTAATGTGTATTTTTAATATAAATATGTGTTATCCATTTTAGTTGGAATTGCTATGGAAGACAAGACACACAAATGTTTCTTTAGTGATAGTCTCGTTTGATTATAAAACATAGTTCAAATTATATATGTATACATATATATATATAAAGGACTGAAAGGGTGTGATCAACATATACGCTTCACTAAGCATATTCCAAGGTCACAACATGTCGTTACAAATACGAAGCTTATTATCAATACTCTTATCGAGAGATTAAGTATTTAAAGTTGGATATCTCAAGTAAATGAATAGAGGCCAGACAACCTACAATGGAGACCAATAACATCGATGATGTAGAGTTGTTAGAGAAAGTATAATGGATTGTGATTTTTACTTGTATCTTAGATTTAGAATTCTGAAGATGTGACACCCGTTATTATTAATAGGTATAATCATGACTAAATTTATTATTAATATGCTAATTAAATTTTTGTAAAATTTTGTTTCATCTAAGATCTATTCTATATTATTTATTTCACCTATTTGCAATTTTTCTAAAAGTTCTCCTATATCTATTTAGCATGTTTGCCCATACTGCCCTTGAAACTTTTAATTAAATTTAAAAAATACCATTTGGCATAATTGTAATGGAACCTCTAAAGATGATTATAAAGATGTTCATTTTCATTACAAAGATGACCATTTCCCATAACTAAAAAAAGGGGGTTCTAATTTTTCGTATTAGATTTTATGTTAAGCATGAACATCTGGAAAAAAAAAAAACTTGAGTTTCTAAATTTATCTCTATCGGCAATTTAGAAGCAACTGATTGACAAGCCAGTCGTGTAGTCCAATTGGATATTTTTTAAAAAAACTTGTTGTTTTTCATCGCTTTTGTGGTTAAGAAATAATCCAAAGATTATATTTATTTTTTTGTGTGTTCAAATATATATATATATATATATATATATATTAAAAGTATAAAGTTTTCATATCAATGAGTATGGCACACTGTTAAAAGTAAATGGTGCAAAGATGCAACTATAGGTTTTATGAACTGAATCTACCACCAAACGTATCATTTATTCACAATGTCTTCCATGACTTAATGCTCAAAGAACTAAATCCCGGATCCCACATATGTAATCAAGCCTCAAGCCATCAAGATACAAAAAGATCTTAGCTATGAGTAGAAGCCAGTCTGAGATTCTAGACTGAAGAACCAAGACCCTAAGGAATAAAGAGGTCGCATTGGTTAAGGTCCTTTGGCTTAATCACAAAGCAAAAGAGGCTATATATGAATGAGAAAAAGAAATGAGAATCAAGTACCCTCAATAATTTTAAGTTTCGAGGATGAAACTTTTATAAGGAAGGGAGGTTGTAACACCCACTATTTTCTTTAACTGACGATATGTAACGTTTAATGATTTTATGCTACAATATAAATGCAATTATGACTTGGAAGCACATTTTGTGTGATAATTCTAGTATGATATTTATGATTATGAAATTTATTCTAAACTAATGATTTATTTGGCAGTGGATAGAGTAGAAAAATTCCAACGACATAAAGTGCTTAACACAGATTAATGTGATTTCTTGCTTGAAAATTTTATATTTTGGTGATTTACTTGGATTTTATTTGTTTGGATATGATAATTTATTTAGTAATTTTCAGTTTTTGAAAAAAGAAAAAAACAAGTGGCCATACTTTCACGTTATCTTCTTGCCCACAAGGTTTATTTTTTTTCTACCACCCTTTTATCACATGACCTAGTCTACACTTAGTTGTCTACCTAATCTTAGAAACATTATAATATCCTT
>CAMOHE010010769.1:0-25403 GCA_946598075.1 Artocarpus hirsutus
TTTTGTAGTTCTGTAATTATATGTTAATGACTTGTAATATGAATTTTGCATAGTAATTTTATTTAATTTATTGGAATATGAAAAGTGTATGAAACTCACTGCCTGACACAATGAAAATTATTATTGCCTCTGTCTTTTAATGCATGTATTGGATTATATAGAATTTATTTAAAGCTGATTTTTGGATATGTTATAATTCTAGGTGTCCACTATTTGTGATAATTTTTGTAGATTTTTCTATGACATGAAAATGTGATAAATAGACCTAAGTTAAGGAGTGCTCACTGTGTTATTGTGGCTGGCAGATTTTGATATATAAGTTGAATGACTTGTTTGAGACTTTAAATGGAATTTTTATGACTAATGAAAAATCATGGTAATATGTATATATGTTAACTTTGTTCTTGCAAAATTTGGTGCTCTAATTATGTGTGTATGTTAAGTTATTAAATTTTTAATTCTTGAAGGTTAGAAATGTAATTGTGTTGATAGTTTTATTTAAATGTTTTAAAGTTAATGAAATATGTTGTAAATGTATGTTTTAAGAAATGAATGTGTATGTGATGTTATATGAAACGGATGATAAGTTATGGTGATTAATTCATTGAAAATAAATGTTAATTGCCATTTTATGAATGTATGACATGAACACAATGAGAAGTGAGCACGTCAAGACCGCAGCGTTGTCACCTACAAGTTAAGGTTAAGTAAGCTTATTGAGGTAAGTACATTTTCACCTGCAACATGATGTGTTTATGAAAAGCATGTGTTTACGAAAAGTATGAGTTTATGAAAGGTTTGAAACATATGTTCATGATGGTTTTATGATGATTTCTCATGATGATTTTATATGAAGTATTATTATGAAAGCTTATGCATGTTTTAATGATAATGTTTTTCAAAGCATGAAAGTATAAATATGTATATATGTATCACCTAAATAAGTATTACACACCCAATGAAATGTTAAGTTATGATATGATATGATATGTGTCATGTTTGGTTTGAGATTAGCTACACCTCTCCTCTCATGACGGTGCGCCTATGATGATGATGTTATAGTGCAACACTTGAGCCCTTAAGATAAAATGAATAAAGTTTTAATATGGTCAATGTAATGAAAGATATGTTCCTATAAAAATGTGCCTAGTGCACTATTATGATGATAATGGTGATGATGATGATGTGCATAAAATGTTTTAAATTGTGAGATATAAATGTACTTACAAGCGTTTGCTTATTTAAGTTTTACATCATGTTGCAGATAAAGGTAAGAGAGCTATGAATTAGGTGGAGGACACTGACGGGCGTATGAACCAAAGGCAATGAATTGCAAACGGAAGACGCCATGAAAGAAAGAAGTTTTAAAATTTTGAAACTATGTTTATTTTTATGTTTTTATTTCTAAGTATGTTTATTGTTTCCGCACCTTAAAGTTTTTTGAACTTGTTAAAAAAAATATTAATTTCTAATTTTTAAGAGTTCGGCCTGCTGATTACCCTATACCGGCCTACCGATCTTATCGAATTTTGAAACCTATTTTGCAAGTCTCGGGCAGCCTGTCGATGGTTGAATATCGGCCTGCTGATTGAGTCCGACCTACCGAAGTATTTATGCAAAATTTTATTATGTTTTTTTTTTAAATTAATTAAAAATTAATTCAAATTACAATTGTTTTGGCATACTGTTTAAAAAAAATGAATGAACAAGTAAATTATTATTATAAAAATAGATTAAGTTATCGTAAAATGATTAAGTTATAAAAAAACATATATGCATGAATTCTGGGTATGTTTTTCAATTTATGTTTTACTTTTTTATTAAATAGTTTATCTTATAAATAAAAAAATACAAAATAAATGTAATAACATCTATGACGTTTGTAAAGAAGACGTTGCAATGTATATGTGTATTTTTGTATGTATATGAATGTGGGGACGATGGCTACCCTTCATGCCTTATTTTTTTTTGTACTAGTGTTATCAATGCCTTGACTTTTTCCTTTCGCTAGTTGGCGTTCTTCGTTCTTCTGAGTGGAACGCCCTTTTCGGCTCAATAAATAATTATTTGAAAGTAACTTGGAAAACATTTCTGATCGATGCTTATAGATATTCAACGAGTATGAATTGATTAATGCGTTTATTTTCTAACCACATAAAAAGGGGGAAAGAGAAAATAGGGAAAAAAAGAAGAAGTAATCATATAATGCGGATGGGCAGTCCGTACAAAGCAAGGATATTTATCTTCTTATATTATATATTTTAACTTAATTTAAAACTTATATTTTTAGTTTTAAATCTCATACAATTTTTATTAGTTTTAATTTAATATACAAATTTATATTTTTTCTTAATCATTATTTAATTTTGACATAAAAAATATCCAAAATACCCTTAAATTTAAAAATAAAAAAACTTTACAAATTTAAAGAAACTTAATAATAAGGTTTTGGACCTCAAAAATGTATAAAATACTCTAAAAATAAATGTTTTGTGTGTTTTTTTTTTCTAAAAGTTTTAATTTTTTTTATTTTTATTTAAAAATAATTTAGTCATTTTAAAGGTTAAAATCAATTACGACTAAAGTAACACATAAATTTGTATATTCAATCTAATCTGAATGTATAAATTTAATAAAATCTAAAAGTAAAAGATAGCGTTTGAATAAATCTAAAATACATGGTATAAAAAGATAAATAACCCTAAAAACAATTTCTAGTTTTTGTTCTTTTTTGTTCAATTATTGAAATTTGGGAATTTTCTTTTGTACATTATAATTGTTTGTCTGAATCTAATTATACATGCGTATTACGTAGACGTGAAGGTTGAAACTGCCGAACAAACTAGGTCCCAACCCAAATAATGTAGGACTTTTTGCCTGAAGAAATAATATAGGATTTGGTGACGTGCAGAACACTTTTTTTTTTCTTTTTTTCTTTTTTTCTCTCCTTAGAACGTATGCATTTATATACATTATTCCAAACGCTTTTGTTTCTCTTTTCGGTCTTAGTAGTCTTTACCTGTAATTATTAACTTGAATAAATTTCTGTCAAAGGTTTTGTTTTTTGGTTCATAAGTTCAACCATTATTTTTTTCTTTTATAAATATTTAAATTGCTTAAATTTTCTTGTTGGAATCCGTGAATCAAACACGGTGTTGATCACATGTTGTCTTTTATCATCTTGAAATTCGACGCTGATTAAGCCAAGAAAACAGTGATAACAGAAAAAATAGACATATTTCTAGGGTTCAAATAGTTCAAAAAGAAAAAGAAAAATCGGCAACATTGTATATACAGTTGCAGTAACGAAGTCACTTATGCCCAAAAGATTTTTTTTTTTTCTAGCTAAGATACACTGGGCATACGAGAAATGTGCCTCACGATATAAAAATTTCACATTAGACATAAACTGTAATTTTTGTTGAAACTATAACATAATTGATAATATTATTCATCGATAATTATATTAGTTTTTCCTTATCATATTGAAACTTAATTTCTCTTTGTTGTTTAGTATTATACGTGACACAAAATGAAAATTACAGAGTGAAAACCATATCATTTATTTGTAATATAAACAGGTGGAAAGATATAAAAGTAATTTCGGATTGTGTTTTTGAAACGGCTAAGACTAAAATTCAGTGCCAAGGTCCTTGCCGTTTCACCTCTCATACTCGTAGTTTTGGAAATTAGCCCTGATCTGAAAGCGTGAAGACACCGTTAATGTTTTTTTATTGTGGGAAAAAAAAAATAGAGGCTATGGCTAGCTACTAGAGGCACAACAAGTGGAAGTGCTGATTCATCACTTGACCAGAGAAGTGGACCCCATATCTCGAGGCTGCGCAAGTGCAAGAGCGGACACTGGTTCATGACCATGCTTATGTGTTTACACACACACATACATATATATATATATATATATGAGACCCCACCGCTTGCCTTCCTAGCTAGCTAGCTGATGGAAACTGGCGTTTCCGTGAGAAGCTCTTCCACTTCATAAATACAATACTACTTTCTCTCTCTCTCTCTCTCTCCCCACTTCTCCGTCCCCTTTCTCTCTCATACATGTGCATTTCCTGACAGACAAAGCCCCTTCACGTCCCCATCTCTACCTAGCTTGCCTAGTTACTCTTTACTGTTTTACTAACCCTCCTTCTCTCCTCCTTATTAGACAACAATATAGCTCCACCCCCATTCTTATGATTGCATCAAAAACTCTCTCTAGCTTTTAGTATTAATCTCTCACTCTTTCTCTCTCCTCAATTCCTCTCTCCCATGGTTCCTCCCCTCCCTCAACCATGCCCTCCCACTTCAACCCCCTTCTCTCCTCCCTCTCGAGGTCTAACTCTACACACACAAACCTACATATATATATATATATACATATATACCAATTATGTTACACTTGTAGTTACGTATTTTAGATGTGAATTAACTATAGTTTGTAAATAACAATTTGGATGCAGGTGGATTAGAATACTGCGCAGTCATAACTGCGACAGCGATTACAGCAACCGCAGCAGCCTCAGCAACAGCAACAACAATAACATCGTCGCGGCGGCTGATCACGACATCAGCGCAGCTATGTCGAACCCGGCAGGGGAATGCTACGCTTGCACACAGGTTGGAGTGCCGGCGTTCCACTCCACGAGCTGCGACCGGGCGGGGCACCAGCCGGAGTGGGAGGCCTGCGCCGGCACTTCCTTAATCCCCATCAGCTCCCGAACCGACCTAAAGAAAGACCTCCTGACCGCCTCCGCCGCAGCCGCCAAGAAGCAGCAGGCCCCGGCCGGGGTGTTCGGGACGGTGCTGGACCCGCGGACCAAGCGCGTGCAGAGGTGGAACCGGGCGTTCCTGCTGGCGCGTGGGATGGCGCTTGCGGTCGACCCGCTCTTCTTCTACGCGCTCTCCATCGGCCGCGGCGGCACCCCCTGCCTCTACATGGACGGGGGGCTCGCTGCAATCGTGACGGTGCTGCGCACTTGCGTCGACGCCGTCCACCTCTGCCACCTCTGGCTGCAGTTCCGCCTGGCGTACGTGTCACGTGACTCTCTCGTCGTCGGCTGCGGAAAGCTCGTGTGGGATGCACGTGCCATCGCCTCCCACTACGTCAGGTCCATCAAAGGCTTCTGGTTCGACGCCTTCGTCATACTTCCTGTTCCTCAGGTCAGTCTTCTTCCTTTTTGTTTTTTTTTGTACCGACCGAGCACTGATAATAAGATCTTGTTCTTTCGCTGTAATAAATTTTTGTTTCTTAGGTTGTTTTTCATTCCGTTACCACAAATTTTCTTGGGATCCAAAATCTATTATTGAACGAAATGACTGTATTACCCATGTGCTTTGGCTCAATGACATCTAGCAAGTCATTTGTGATCATGGCCATGACCGACAATTTATTAATTCAAATTTTATAAAAAATGTCCGCAATAAAATTAGTTTAAACTAAATTTTTTTAAAAGGTGTTTGGAAAAAATGATGAAACCGGTAGTTAAAATCACTTTTAATATAACATGTAAAGGTTTTATATTGTAATAATTTTTTTATTGTTACTATAGCATGTGAGAGTTTTACACTGTTTATAACTAAGTTTGTGGTTTTTTAATGTACCATGTAAAAGCTTTATAATTTTTTTTTATTGTTACTGTAGTATGTGAGAGCTTTACACTGTTTATAACTGAATTTGTGGTGGGAACCACGGTTCCTACCATTCAGTCAAACAACCACTTAGTTTCAAATGGTATTTTTAAATTCATTATAAATATATCTATAATTGAGATTACTAAATCAACTTATATTTTAAAAATAATAATACTCAAGAACACCACACATGTTAACATCATGATTAATAAAACACAGGTCCCATTACAAGTTCATTTTGATACACAACATCATCCATGCACAGCATTGTTCACATTTTGTGACAAAAAAGTTGTTGACTTTCACATTTTTCGAGTTGTGTTAAAAAATAAATTGAATTTCTTGTGGTATTAGAAGGTGATATCTTATCACTTGATACATATATATATATATATATATGTGTGTGTATATATGTATGTATGGATGGATGGATGGAAACGCTCTCTTTTCGTTTGGTGACTAGCTTGATCAATAACTTTTTTTTTTTTTTTTACTTTGCATAAAAATCTTTACCATTTTATTTATAGGGCTACTATTTTTTCCTTTCTTTTTGCATGTGCTGCCCTTGTATAGAGATTAAATTTGAACTAAATTGTCAAGGATCAATGTCGTAGACTTTTATAAAGATGTTTGAAATTTTAATTTTAACCATCAGTTAAAAATATAAATAGTGTAAAATTTTAAATAGTGACAATAAAAAACAAAAAATTGTTATAATATAAAGCTCTTATACACTACAATTTTTAAACTTAAAACGTCAATTACAATTAAAGTTTCAAACCGAAGTTATGAGTTCCCGTCTTTTGAAGGAACGGTTGTCCAGAACAAGCAGAAGAATTACTCTAAACATCTACAGTGAATTTTCCAATAATAAAGCCTCTGTGACATAGTTGAGGTCTGACAGCACGATAGCTGTCCTTTAATGGAAGGGACACGTGGGCCCTTTCATGAAGTATATTGACATTTAGAGGAACATAGAAATTATGTAACAATATATAACAGTCGGTCTTGGCGGGGCCAGAATTGTGATACATTATTATACATTACCATCAAGCTCTCTCTCTCTCTCTCTCTCTCTCTCTCTCTCTCTATATATATATATATATATGTGTGTGTGTGTGTGTGTGTATACAACTGTTTTGCATGTGAGGATCAACTAAAGGACGCAAATTTTCCCAATCACGATTTTGGTATAATAGACAACGGCCGGTATATTTTTCAACATTTAAATTTTTATAGGAGAATGGTTATTGTAATTGCTTACAATCAAGTCACTTGTCATCATGATGTGATTCAAATTTTTTTGCTAATAAATACAATTCAAGTTGTTTGCTTCTCTTGTCCTACAGGCCGTGTTTTGGTTAGTACTACCAAAGTTGATCAGAGAAGAGAAAATTAAGCTGATAATGACAATTCTTCTGCTCATCTTTTTGTTCCAATTCCTCCCAAAAGTCTACCACAGCATATCCCTTATGAGAAGAATGCAAAAGGTCACAGGGTACCTTTTTGGTACCATTTGGTGGGGTTTTGGTCTCAACCTTATTGCCTACTTCATTGCCTCTCATGTAAGCCTAAACAAATACTAAAAATGAGTTTTAATTTTATTAATTTCATATAATTAAGAATAGGAATTTTCAACATATGTGAATTTCATTTAATTTTATTTTAATTTTTGGTGTCTTCTACATAGGTTGCTGGGGGATGCTGGTATGTACTTGCTATACAAAGGGTAGCTTCGTGTCTCCGGACACATTGTGAGAGAAGCATGAACTGCAACCTATCTTTGGCTTGCAGAGAGGAAGTCTGTTACCAGTTTCTGTTGCCGACAGGCATCGTCGGGAATCCTTGCGGCGGTAACTCGACAGTGGTAAGAAAGCCGCCTTGCCTTGATGTCAACGGGACCTACAATTATGGGATCTATAAGTGGGCTCTTCCGGTCATATCTAGCAATTCAATAGCTGTCAAGATTCTATATCCCATCTTTTGGGGTTTGATGACCCTCAGGTATATTGGCTTATGCCTGCCCTTTCTGTTGAAATCCATATTCTAGTTGGAATTCTCTCCGAAAAAAAACAAATTAAGACTTTTATTGAAAGTTTTGATCTTTAAAGAACAGGAACTAAAATATTTGTTCTCTATATGTTGCTTGAGATTTTGAGAAGTCTCATAGTAATTGAAAACTCCCGAGGGATTTTACCACTCTAGTCCTCAAAATCTTCTGCTATTTTTATTGCTCATAATTAGGGCATTTAAGAAGCCATTTGGAGAATCCGTTGAAACATTTGTTTTAAGTTTAAGAACTGTAGCATATAAGAGCTTTTATTGTAACTACTTTTTGCTTTTTACTGTAGCTGTTGAGAGCTTTACATTATTCATAATTCGAACTAATAAGTTGGAATAAATGTTCCAATTGAAGGGTAATTCTTAACACCTTTATTGTGCGAAAATTTTCAGCACCTTTGGCAATGATCTTGAGCCCACAAGCCACTGGCTGGAAGTGATTTTCAGCATATGCATTGTCCTAGCTGGATTGCTTCTCTTCACACTATTGATAGGAAACATCCAGGTAAAAAATTTAGTTACTCTCAGCATTAATGAATTCGGTTTCGTGTATAGAACTTGTTCTTATAAACAAGTTTAAACTAACGGTGAGGATTTATTATGAACACAAAAAAAAAGGTATTTTTGCATGCTGTCATAGCAAAGAAGAGGAAATTGCAGCTGAGATGCCGAGACATGGAGTGGTGGATGAAACGGCGACAGCTTCCGTCTCGCCTGAGACAGAGGGTCCGGCATTTCGAGCGCCAAAGATGGGCGGCCATGGGCGGAGAAGACGAGCTGGAAATGATCAAGGACTTGCCAGAAGGCCTTCGAAGAGACATCAAGCGCTATTTATGCATTGACCTCATTAAACAGGCAACTCATCTTGTCACCAAACTTAGCCTCATGATTATAAGTCAACACTTTCCTCGTAAAAGAAACTTCAAACCAGATTATTTTAACTGGATTTTCCTTGAAACTTTTCTCAAATTGTCTCCTCTGTTTTTGCAGGTTCCTCTGTTCCACAACTTGGACGATCTCATCCTTGACAACATATGCGATCGTGTCAGGCCTTTAGTCTACACCAAAGATGAAAAGGTACTAAAAAAAAAAAAAAAACACATTTAATCGTGTTCTTTTTTCTCTATCTCCATTAATATCATATCATAAAACATTTTATATGACATTTTAATTGTTAGAAAATAATATTACTAAAGAGATATTAAAAAAGAATGTCATCAACCATAAAAAAAAACTTGAAAAAATTAATAAAAATAGATCATATGTGAGACCTATTTCTATTAGTGCATGAGAGATGACTTGTTAGCATTCCTCAAGCATTAATTCTCAACTTTTTTTATTAATCACAGTCTCCTAATTAGTCCTACTAAACCACATTGTGTCCCTAACACAAAATCATCATCAGATAATCCGAGAAGGAGATCCAGTTCCAAGAATGGTGTTCATCGTCCGGGGACGCTTAAGGCGCAACCAAAACCTGAGCAAAGGCATGGTGGCGACGAGCGTGCTGGAGCCCGGCGGGTTCCTCGGCGACGAGCTCCTTTCATGGTGCCTCCGCCTCCCCTTCCTCGACCGCCTTCCGGTCTCCTCCGCCACCTTTGTCTGCATCGAGACGACCGAGGCGTTTGGCCTAAACTCGGAGGATCTCAAGTACATCACCGACCACTTCCGCTACAAGTTCGCCAACGAGAGGCTCAAGAGGACTGCCAGATACTACTCCTCCAATTGGCGGACATGGGCATCCGTAAACATACAGCTAGCCTGGCGTCGGTACAGGATTAGGACCCGGGGTCCGGTGATTCCTGTCGCCGAGTGTGGAAGCACTGAGCGCAGGCTTATGCAGTATGCTGCCATGTTCATGTCAATCAAGCCTCACGACCATCTTGAGTAAAAAAAAGAAAAAAGAAAATCTCATTTCAGAGACTCATTTTGAATTATTTGATAAACAGATTCGAATTATGTTGATTTATAATATTTTAATTTGTTCTTTCATTTCAAGTTATTGCTCAATTTAAAGAAAAATAAAAAGAAAAAGTTTTTTTTTCCCGAACAGGCTACAATCCGAATCTCTCATGGGTTGGGCCCCCACCGATGGGAATGTGAGAGAAGCGGGCTGTAGACTGCTCGGGTTATATAGCACTGCTTAAATAAAAAAGTTGAACACACCAAATTCTTCTTTTTGTTGACCGTGCAGTGTTCATGGTGTTGCCATTCATGTAAAAAAAAAAAAAAAAAAAAAAAAAGGAACAACATTTGAATGTCGAAATTTGTTTTTCTTTTGGAATATAATAAGAATCAATTATTCCATTGCGTTGAGTTTGGCTTTTGTGGAGAAGCAAGAGCCGTGACTGAAGAAATCCCCATAAAGCTGAATTGTCCTTTTCTGCAGTTTTGTGTTCCGGATTTGACGCCTTTGTGCTGTTCATTTGAGTCCCCTTTTGTCGTCTGGTGCTGACTAAACGACGAGACATGGTTTGCTCAGCATCTTGTCGTTTGCAAATAATAGCAGTACGGCGGTCAGCACTTATCAGCGGTACAAACTTTAGGTCTTGTTGCACATTTATGCGTGAGTGTCTATCAGACGACTTATATATACCATATCAGGTATATAATTTGATATGTTGTGTACGAAAATCGAATATTATCCTCGCTTCGCAGCCAAGGTTTAAATTCTGGTTTGCGGTTAAAACTCGCTTCTAACAATATTTTCTTATATGCTAAATTATTTTAAATTTAAACTTTTCTTTTAACTCATTTCCGGCTTATAAACTTTAAAAGGTTTACGTAGTATTTAGAAGGGTGATAAAAATCGATGGTGAAAACCACTTTTATTGTAGCATATGAAAGCTTTATATTGTAGCAAATTTTTTTATTGTTACTGTAGCATGTGAGAGCTTTATACTGTTTATAATCAAATTTATGGTGAACACTGTGGTTCCTCCTACTATGTTAAACAGAGGGTTAGCTTTCCCAGCTACTATTCTTACTTTTATATTTTGTAAAAGGAACTCCAAATGCCTTTAGCAGTGTTTGAGGGGAAAAAAAAGCTTTAGAGGATATTTGACAATGTCGTTTAAAAAATGTCATTCTAATTATTACAGTGTAAAATTCTTACATAATAAGCTATACTATAAAGCTTTTATATGCTACAATAAAATTGTTTCACCTTTTAAAACTAACTGTATTGTCACTCAAACACATTCTTTAGCGGTAAGGAACTGCCGTTACTTTTTCTGTTAAAACTAAATCCAAACACAATGTTGATTCAAACCTTGTACAGCCTTAAATATTACATATGCAACAAATTTTATTAAAAGACAAAAAATGATGAAAGGAATAAATCTATCTATCCATTATCTAGTTTATTCGTAAAATCTAAGTCCTTATCTAGCACACCTTGACGCCTCTGCCCTCTTTGCTTTTTTATTGTATCTATTTTGGTTCTTGAGCAAACAAACAAATATCTTATCTTGTTGAGTGTTATCTGTATTTTTTTCTCACTCTTTTACACCTTGTTTATTCACTGTCTGATATGTGGACTCTACTATCTTACTCTCTATTTGAATAATAAATTATGATTTTAGTGGACAGCCCACATATTAGACAATAATTAGAGGGTGTAAAGTGGAATTGAGCTAACACTTCTCTCTTATCTTATCTTACACAATTATAAAACGAGAATGCCTTTCTTGTTGACTTTTGGCTGTTTCTATGTGGAAATTAAAAAGGTTTCTATATGGGTTCTTAAACCTCCTTTTACGTATAAGGTGTTTGGTATGGTAATTAGAACTGTTTAATATGTGAGAGTTTTATATTGTAGCGATTTTTTTAATTTTACTATAACATGTGAGAGTTTTATACTATTTATATGTGGTTTGGACCAATCTTTTTGTAATTGAGTTATTCAGGTAGTGATTGCTATTATCAGTGCTCCTTTCACCTCCCGTGTCATTCCTTTTCCCTGCACCCTTATTATTATTATTTTTTGTTTTTGAGCTTCCTTTCACCCTTATAAGTATTTTCAAGGCAATCTCTTATTTTGCACCAATCTTTGTCTTCCGGATCATCCAAAAAAACATTGTTTAATTTTTGGTCACGGATTGGTCCCTTTTTTTTGAAGTTTCAGGTTTTTTTTGCTTGTCTTTCTTTCTCTTTTCCTTTATATTTTTTTATTTTTTTTTATTTTTCTCTTTTTTTCATACATATTTGTTTTTTTTTTCCCTTTCTTGTCATCTTTTACTTACGTATGTGTTTTGTCTCCTCAATTTTTTACTTTTTTTTTGTTGGCATGTTTAATACAGACGCAGGGCGCGTGCTTTTGACTCATAAATAAACACGAAAGGGTTGTGAAAATTTGTATACAAAAAGAAAATTGAGAAGAGTTTCTTCTTTTTTCTAACAATTATGAAGTATTTTTTTTTCCTTCATTTTGCCTTATACACGTGCATAAATAAAAAAGATCGCGGTGACAAAGAGAAATTGAAATTCAACATTTTAAAGCTAGCTAGCTCACTTGTAAAACTGAGGTTTTCCATCACACTTATAAAACTGACCATCAGACATTTACACAACGGAGATGGGATTTCCCATACATGATATAGTTGAATAATTGATATTTTATCTGTTTGGTTACTGCACGCGTGGCATTTGCTCAATTGCTAATCCACTCAGTGTTTTTTTTTTTTTTTTTAACCATCTATCATGATAACTATTTTTAATATTAATTTATTTTAAATGGTGGTCTCCAATTGGTTACCACCAGCTATGAAAACCAACGGAAGTAATGGATCTATCAATTGGGATAAAAGGACAAACGTTATTTTGCAGGGGAAGGAAAGAACATTTGAGGAAGAACAAAAACAAAAAAGAAAATGTCAACAACAACGTGGCATCCTACATGTGAGAGAACAAAATAAAAAAAAAAAAAAAGAAAGAGAATTCAACAGCCCCAATACCAATACAGTGAGAAAAACCAGAATATGACTGAAGCAGAAAAGAAGAAATTTAAGAAGCCATTGGAGAGAGATCTTAAAGAAAAAAGTTTAGCACGTACCACAAACTAGTTTTAGAATAAAATTTAGATCATCGTATTTCTTGTAACTTTTTGCAAATATATATATATATATATATATATATTTCTCTCTATTTTTCTGAATAATTTGTAATGTCCCCGGTCGATCAAATTACACGTGTTTCCTTTCTATGTATTTTCTTTTTTATCTCTGTGTTTTTCTTCAAGGAAAACAATCATATAATTTTCTCGAAAGACTCCAAAGAGAATTTGATGGTAAAATTATGTTAAAGTTATCTTCATCTAATGGTTATATATTTTTTTAAATATCTTATAATTATGATATGATTTTGACGGTTTAAAATTATGCCTTATCGAGAAATTATTTTTCATAAACTACCATACAATCCACATAATAATGAGATGGGACAGTGCCCCACTCATTTAAAATTTTAATTTTTTCTCTTAAATATTTCAAAACGTGTGTGTTTTCTTTCGAAAAAATTATTACTGAATCTCCACTGAATAATTAAAATATTTTATTATATCTTAATTTTTTTAAAAATCTGGTTATACTCTATTTAATAATTCAAACATCTAACTATTCTATTCAATAAAAATTCTCTCCTATTCAATAAAAGTTCTCTCTATCTTTTTATAATGCTCCTAGAAATTTATGATTCCACCACTGTATAAAATTCTTCAACCATTTTCTCGGTTATAAATAATGTAAAGCTCTCATATATTATAGTAATAATTAAAAAAAATTGCTATAGTATAAAGCTCTTATATGTTACAGTAAAAATAATTCTAACCAATAATTTTAACATCTTACTAAACACCTTGGAAGAAGCTTTCTTAACCATCAAAACTCATTAGCTTTTACAACAATAAATACTGATGATAAGGTAAAAGTGAATTATCATAACTATTATCATTGTTTTTGATGGACAGCTATATTCCACATATTAAGGTAAAAGTCAATTGAAAGTGATATAATTTACCAAAAAAGTCAAAGGCAGTCTTCAAAGCACAAAAACCTGAACGTTAATAATAATTAACAATAACAATAACAAGTGTCTGCGAACCAAACAGTGCCTAAGGAATACAGTTGGATAATTTAGTTTCAGAACTCCCGCCAATACTTAACAAACTGTCTTTCCAAAAATAAGACTATTGACTGTCTTTCCATGCATAACTCAGCCTCAGTTCTCGCCCTTTTTTCCTCCATTAATCTTTTAACCACCAGTTTTTCCACCCATTTTCCCTCCCCTTTTCCTCCCAAAATCCCCCCTCTTTTCCTCTCTCTCTCTCTCTCCTTCATCCCAAGGGAGCAGAGAGCCCTGTCTCGTTCTCCAGCTACAAATCCTTTTATGCCAATTCTGATTTCTGGGGTTTAAAATCTTCCCCAATTTCAGCATTGGGGATTCTGGTGATCTCACGTACCAAGAACTCGACGGCCTCCATTGATTCCCCTCCCTCAGGTACTTGTTTTTCAATGCCTGTTTTCGTTGTTCTCCATTACCAAGATCGAAAACTTGATCCTTTTTTTTAATCAAGATCATTTGATTAGTCGATATTAGTCGATTTTAAGAATTCTAGCGGTTTTGTTCGAATTCTGATATGTTTGTATAAATGTCTGGCACTGATTATGCCAATAGTTGCCAAATATGTTAATCAGAAAAAGAAAAGAAAAATGTAACAAAACCAGCAAAGAGAAAAGTTGAAAAGTGATAATTGTATTTCTGATTCGTCTAACATGCGATAACAAGGCAATTAATTTTGTTTAATGTATTACAATCTGCAGAAGTCATAAAGATGGTAATTAGTGGTTATGAAAAGAAGGAATGTGCAGAAAAGAGCAGGCAGTGCTCAAACCAAGTGTTTTAGAGATGACTATCATCTAGAATTTTGGTCAGGTTCGTGTTTGCTACTTTTATTTGGGGAATAATCCAGTCTTGCACAATGTCGGATAGTTTGAATCCTATCAGGATTTTATGTAGTTTGATTTTGATTTCCATTCGGATTTACTGTTATTGTCAGAATTAGACCAGGAAAACTGGCATATAAACGCTTTAAGTATGTTATTCAATTCCGGTTTTCTGCATTATTCTTAAATCATTCTCAGAGCTACTTTAGCAATTCCTGTCTTAACTCGTTGAAAGAGTCTAAAATTTCGTATTTTCTTCTATTCCGCTGCATTAAATTCGGTTTATTGCTTATATTAGGAGTTTTGACATGTTTCTTCAGCTTCCTAGTTGAGTTAGGATTTTGAATTATTTGAGTTACTTTAATTAATGTAAATGCATAGGATTTATTTGTGTTTGATGTGACTGTTCTTCATCACTTTTTTTTTTTTTTTTTTTTTTTGCTTTTTAATCTTTAAACAGAGTCTTTGAGTATCCAGCATCTTGCTCAAATGGGAATACGCTTTTCAAAGAGGGAGCCGGCAGCTAGCAGGAACCTTGAAAAGCTGAGTTTACAACATCATCTGATCAATTATGTAACCAAAAGCTTTTTCATTCGCAACTTGGTATCGAAGAAGCGGAGGAGGATGCTCATCCAGGGTTATGATCTCGACATGTCGTACATCACAGATAATTTATTAGCCATGTCCTTCCCTGCACAGCGCATGCGAGCAATGTACCGCAATCCTCTTTGGCAAGTTAAGGCTGTGCTGGACATGAGACACCAAGGACATTACAAGGTGCACAAAAAGCTTTCCAGCAAAAAACCCCACCAAGTCGTTACTAAAATCTCATGCTTGTTTATGAAGATACGGCATTTAACATGTTTTCTTTCTGTTGATATGTGACAATGACACTTTGATTGTATTTTGCAGATCTTTAATCTTTGTATAGAAGAGAATTACGATCCATCCCTTTTTGATGGCCACGTAGAGCGATATCCTTTCGATGATAATCATGTCCCACAGCTCGAAATGATCAAAGCTTTCTGCGAAAGCGTGTCCGAATGGCATGCAGCCGATCCAAAAAACATTGCTGTTGTACACTGCATGGTACTCCTGACAAACCTCCATCAGCAATTTACTTCTTAAGAACCACCATTTACATTTTTTTTAATGATTTTTCCCCCAAATTTATCTGTACTAGGAACCTGAATGTCAGATCTTCATAATTTATTCATGAGCGCTTCTTTTGTAACGTTGATATTAATAGTTCCATTTTCAGGCAGGCAAAGGAAGAACAGGCTTAATGGTATGTGCCTACCTTGTTTACTGTGGAATGTCAGCAGATGAAGCTCTTCAATTGTATGCTCATAGACGGACCACCAACAATGAAGGAGTAAGTGAAAAAAAAAGTAATAATCAGTAATTACAGCAACAACAACAAAAACAAGAACAACATATGCCACTTTTCTGATTTGGCAGGTTTCGATACCAAGCCAGCGTCGATACGTGGGTTACTGGGCGAATGTACTATCGTTTCTCCGAGGACCTGGAAACGGACCTCCGATTGTGAAATTGCCTCAACCATGCAGCAGAGAACTGCGTCGAATTAGGCTTTACGACACTGTCAACGTCGGTTCAGTCTACTTTGTGGTGGCAGAATTGCAAGAGGTGAGCACTTCGGACAATTGTTCCTTTTCTTCTGAGTTTAAACTTATATATATTACTTTCATCTAAAATTTTTCTTGTTATCTGACTTTTCAAACTCTCAAGAAATCTTTAATTCGAAATTCGCAGAACCCCGGCAACATTTACCGTCCGGCAGTAGAAGTTACCAGGAGTTGGTGCAGACAAGTGAAGAAAGGATTCCAGAAATCTGAGAGTCTCCGCTATTACCTCTCTTTCATGGAAAGCGACAATGAAAACTCTCACGTTGTTCAAATGGATACAGAGAGTCCTGTGCTGTACAATAAAACCTGCCTTGACTATAATTTCCAAAAACCTGTACAAGTAAGTATACATGTTTCCTATATAGTTTGTAACTCTACAAGTTGTCCATTTTTTAGTGCTAGAACTCTGGTTGGAGAATTAATGTTTAATTTAACAACAGGTCACAGGAGATGTCCGTGTTATATTTTACCATAAAATGAATGGAGGGCGTCTCTTCTATGCCTGCTTCAACACAGCTTTCATTAAAAACAGCGTCCTACAGGTACACTAGTCATGATTCTTAATGGAGAATTTTCTCCTGAACTCCATTCCTGCGGGGGTGGAGCCACGCGAACAAGGGTGGGCAGCCGCCTGATTACTATTTTTTTCCTCCGATTTTGTATCTAAAATTTTATACCGCTTGTATTTTGCCCTCTAAAAAATTATAATTCACCCTCCTCAAATTCTATAATTTTTTATCGACCTCGCCTTATTAGTTCAATCGTATCCCTACTCCTCGATTAATTTTTCTCACTCCGTCCCTGCATTTTTGAATTATCATTTTTATTATTGTTATCATTAGTATTTTCTTAAAGTCTTCTTGTGTGTGCTTCTCTCAAACTCTTTGCAGCTGATGGTAAACGAGCTGGATAAAGTTAGCTGCAGGGGAAGATCATTATGTGGCCCCGCCTTCTGCTTGGAGCTCCTATTTGGTCCTGCGAATGTAAAGCACTCACTTTCAACAAGTCCATCGTCAGATTTCGACAACGACGGTGATTCGAGCAATGATTGGTCAGGAAATCTTTGGGAAAAAAGAACTCTTCATATCTGAATTTTTTTTGCGAAAGAGAGTCAATTTGGTCCTCTAACAATTCTTGATCTAAACAAATCCTTGTACCAAGGTGGCCTTGTATACAAATCCGTACAAAGTTAATCACCATAATTTGTGATCTTGCCACTTAAACTCCATTTGCGGAAGGCACTTGGAGGCGGAGTTTTGTATTGTAGGACTTGGGACCATTTAATCGAAACGTGATGTTTTCTTTCGTACTTCCAACTTTTCTTCTTGTTTTTCTCTTTAGTTGGTTTTCGTTATGATGCTTATCGACGAGTTTGTGGAGCAAGCTTATAAAATTTACAGTACATGACAGATTTTTAAAAGTGAAATTAAATATAATAAATTTTTTAAAACCCTTTATGAATAGCAAAATTACATAGTATTAATTATAATGATATTCGCATTTTATATTATATTATATTATAAAATTATTCAGAAGTTATTTCGCTGATTTTAATTTTTTCTATTTATAAAATATTTTAATTTTTTTTGGCTATATTTCAATTTATCTTGGACTCTTCCATCCTTGTTGTCTAGATTTTGGTGAAATGAACAAGAGTTAGATCTTATAAATTATGTAAAAGTTGTTTCAATGATTTTAATTTTTGCCATGTATAAAATATTTTTTTTTGCTATATTTTAACTATTCTTGGACTCTTTGAAGAGGGTGTGTTTCATCGTGGAATTGCTCCCAAAAGAAATGACAAAGAAGATATCGACTAAAACGACAACAACTTCAAAAAGCGACGTTACTGTAAGAGCTACAAATGACCATCGCATAGTAACGACATGAATGCTAAGACGATGACTACAGAGAGATGGGAGACCAACATCAACAGAAAGAACGACTATATCGAAAATAAAAATTTAAGACAGAAGCGACATAAATTACAAAAACAAGAACATCTTGAACAGGAAGGAACGACAAATATGAAAGGCAACGATAATAGAAAAACGACAATAATGAAATAAAACTGATGTTAAACGGAATAGGAGCAATATCAGAACCGACGTAACTTAAATACTACAAGGTCCACGACAACTTAAAGGGAGAAGAAGAAATAACAAACATCTAACTGACAATGACATAAGAAACGACAAGAATAAAAAATGGACAACCACATCAAGGAACGAAAACCAAGTAAAAGTTGAAAAAATTAAAATACATCAGGACATGAACCGAAAATAACAATTTAAGAAACGACATGAAATAGAAAAACGACAACAACTTAAAATGACCGCTAGAAAAACAACAAACACGCACGACTGACGTCGCCCGAAAAACACAACAATACAAAACGATATGGATGTAGAGGGATAAAACAACATAGAATGGAAAAGAATTGACGACAAGAATCCTACAAAAGTTCGACACTAAAAAAGAAAAACAACAACTAGAATTTCTTATAGGTATAATAAAATATAGTTTTTTGTTGATACAAAGAGAGGAGAAATATAATCACTTTTGAGTGGGACTAAATGTAACTCAAACCTTAATTTATGGTTGGATTGAGGGACTTATAACCAACTAAACTGCATTCATTTGTCTAAAAATGGCTTAGTAAAATATAGTTTTAAACCCTTAGATTTTATTAATTTTTATTTTAATGTGATTTCGGTTAGACATGCGTTCAGATACATATATCTGGGATGTTTAGAAAAATAGTTTAAACCAATAGTTTAAACTATAAACAGTATAAAACTCTTATGTGTTATAGTAAAAAGCTATCGTATAAATCTCTTATATACTATAATCTTCAAACTTAGACTGATGGTTTAAACTAATCACCTAACCACCCTAATCATGAATAAAATGCCGACGATATAAGCCAAAGCTCCAAACAATAACATCAGGAACAAAATTAACCATAAAGGAACGACTACTTAAGATGCAACAATGAAACGAGAAAATTAAAAAATGTCACGCCAGAAAACGACAATACCATAAAAACGTAAAAATTACATCTATATTAGGAACGACATTAATCCGACAATGCAACAAATAAACGCAATGACAAAAATAATACAAAAGGACAAATCATATATAAATCGACAGGAGGTTAAATGCTCATGAAATAAACAAACATGACCTAATAAAACGACGAAAATGACCTTCGTAACGATTGTAAAATGAACAAGGTCAATAGATAAGTCACGAAAGCTAAATAAATGGCACCTACAATAAGAAGTGACTAGTAGTACATTTAGCAATTTCAGTTTCAACTAAAACTTTTAGTTGTTATAATGTACACCTCCCACTTACTACAATGTCAATTAAAAATGAACTACGATGTAAAATTCTCACATGTTACAGTGTTTTAACCAAAATTAGTTCAAACTATTAGTTCAAAACATACTTCTCAAACACTTTATAGGAGTGTTTACGGATCATATTACACAAATTATCAGTAATCCAATTTGAACAAATCAATCTATGAGACCTCCCAATTCAATCCAATTTGAAAACATTGGATTTAAATATTGGATTCCGCAAATTTATAGGTTAATCCTTAAAATTTATTAAAAATAGAAACTAAAATTAAATAAGTGATGTTAAGACTTTAGGATATATGATTTTCACATATGATGTACGGTAAGTTTTAGGGTAAATGTAATTCATAAATGATGTTTGGGACTTTGTGCTTTGTAATTGGATTAGATTTTTTTTATTAGCTGGTAAAACATAAATTTACTTTAGACTCATGTCCTGTTAGGTTTACTTTTTAAGGTTATATATTTATTTTCTAAAAAAATCACATAATACCCCTCTATATAATTTGGATCCATGAATTATATTGAAAGATACTTAATTTATAATGCAATCCATACAATCGGATTGGAAACATTTCAATCTAAAACTAATCATAATTTTCAAAATCCAATCGACCAAATTGACAGATTCTATAAAGACCCTTAAAATGCTAATATTAGAAACCAAAAACATGGTAAAAGTTTCAAAAACGACATAACAAGGACCAATGTTTCATAGAAACTAAAGGAGGATAAGAGGCTAAGAATCGGTGTAATGAACTCAGAGAACAATTATTAATTTTTTAGCATGTTTGGCAACATTGATTTAAACCAAAATTTAAACTACTACAGTGTAAAATAAAATAAGCTACATTATAAAGCTTTAACATACTACAATGTTTTAAGTCAAAAGGTTCAAATAGTTTGAACCGATATTGCCAAAAACAATGTAACGCCCGCCTAATTTTATGTAACGGATTATGTCATGATAATAACGACGTTAAGTGTTATACTTATGATATGTATTATGATATATGATATAATGGTGCTAACCATTTTATTTTAAGTGTTATGGCAGGTGACGCTCACATGGAATTGATGTGCTCAAGTGTTCATGTTATTAATGTTATATGTTTAATCATATTTTTATTGATAATTTAATGTTATGAATGATTTTTGTATTTAAGGGTAGATCGGCAAGCCGGACTATTTAGTTCGGTAGGCCGAAATGATCTTCTCGAAACGACAAGCCGATGGTATATCATCGGTAGGCCGGACTTTAGAGATCGGCAGGCTGAAGTGAGAGATCGACAAGCCGATGACAACTGATAAGCAGTCAGCAGAAATTTCACAAAGTTTGTGATAAGTTCGATTATGTGATTGGATGATTTATTTTGAATAATTGACATAATTATGGAATGATTTCTTTAATTTTGGTAAAGAAGCATTTGACTTCAAATTGATTGAATGCATTTGATAACGTTTCCCGTTTTACAAAGGCAAAATATGATAACTCGAACCGTTCTTGAAAGTTTTGACTTTTTTCCCTCAATTCCCTCGATTCCCACGCCAACTTACACTCAAATTAATCAGAAAAATTCTGATATTGAAGGGGGAGAATATCCTTTACCCCATTCATATTTTTTTCACGTAAAAGTATTCTCTCTCTCTCATTTTCTCTCTCACGTATTTTCTCTCATTCTCTTTCTCTCATCATCACGTGTTCTTCTTCTCCTCTCCCTCTCAAAATTTCCTGTTATTATTGGGTAAAATATTGAATTTTTGGCCGAATTCAAAAGAAGATTGAAGAAAATAGTTTTGAGGTAAAGGCTTATATTTTTTTTCGGTATTTCTTCTCCTTAATCCGACAGCTATATCTTAGTCTAGGAATTTTGTTTTGCTCTGCAATTTTAATATGTTATTTATGCATGTGTTATGTGATACTCCTCTAAGTTTCACGTTATTTCAATTTTTCTATAAAAAGTTATGAATTTTCTTCTCTTCGTCACTCACATTAATTTGTTGCTGATTGTTTATGTTGCACATATGTATGGCTATTGTTCTTAATGCAAATGAATGTTATTTTGCTTGAAATTTGGTGGACATGTTTATATATATGTTAAGTAAAGGACTGGAAATTTTGAAGATAATATGGTGAATATTTCATGTGCCATGGAATTTTTATCAAACCTAGGTTATGTGACTGCTTTAACTGTAAAGTTGTGAGATTCTTGTTATGTGATGTCTTTGTATAATTAATTGATTTTATTTAGTGATGAGAATTTTTGTGCTACTATATTTATATGTTAATATGTGATCATGTGAATTTTAGGGTCATAATAATTTTATTTTAATTAATGGAAAATTATAATTGCATGGAACTCACTATTTGCACTAAGAATGTATTTTTGGCCTTTGCCTTCTAAAGAATGAATTGAGCTGTGTTGAATTTATTTGAAGCTAATTTTTGGGTATGTTGTAATTTTATATGTCTATTATATGTAGTATTTTTATGGAATTATTTTAGAATGTAAATAATTTATTATGTGAATGTTTGTAGGGAATGCTCACTGAATTGTTATTGCTGGCAGTTTTGAAAGTGAATGTTTTGTGATTTATTTAAATTATTAAATGAAATTTTTATGACTAAAGAAAAATCATGGTGAAAGGTTTATGTATTATCTTTATTCTTAACTCAAATTATATGTGAATGTAAGGTTATTAATTTTTTAAATTCATGGAGGTCAGAAATATAAACGTGTTGAAAATGTTGTTTCAATGTTTTATGGTTAATGAAAAATGTAATATGAATTGTCATGTATGAATGTATGTATGATGTTATAAATGTTATGTTGTGGAAATTAATTCGTTGAAAATAAATGTTAATTACCATTTTATGAATGTATGACATGAACGCATTTAGAAGTGAACACATCGAGACCGCGGCGTCGTCACCTACAAAAGTAAGGTTAAGTAAGCTCATTGAGGTAAGTACATTCTCACCTGCAACATGATGAATTTTATGAAAAGTATGAGTTTATGAAAAGTTTGAGATTTATGTTCATGATGGTTTTATGATGATTTCTCATGATGATTTTTCATGAAGTTTAAAGCATGAAAGTTTAAGCATGTTTTCATGATAATTTTTTCAAAGTATGAAAGTATAAGTATGTATATATGTATCACCTAAATAAGTGTTGCACACCCAATGAAATGTTAAGTTATGTTATGTTATGTGTCATGTTTGGTTTGGGATTAGCTACCCCTCTCCTCTCATGACGACGCGCCTATGATGATGATGTTATGATGTAACACTTGGGCCCTTAAGATAAAATGAATAAAGTTTTAATATGGTCAATTTAATGAAAGATATGTTCCCTATGAAAATGTGCCTATTGCACTATTATGATGATGATAATGATGAAGTTGATGATGTTCATGAAATGTTTTTAAGTTGTGAGACTTACAATGTACTTACTAAACACTAGCTTATTCAAGTTTTATATCATGTTGCAGATAAGGGTAAGAAAGTTATGGAGTGGGCGGAGGACACTGGCAGACGTGTGGACTAAGCAAGAAGAATTGCAAATGGAAGAACGCCAAGGAAAGATATTTTAAATGAAATGAGTCATGATTTTTGATTCCGAGTATGTTTATAATTTTTGAATTTTAAGGATATGTGTTAAAATTTTAAGAATGTTTGTTAGATGTATTTTTATTATTTTATAAATTTTCTTCCACAATTGAAACTTTAAAACTTGTTTTAAAAGAATTTTTTTTTTTAGTTCGGCCTGCCGACCATATTAGTCGGACTGCCGAAGAATTCCAATCGGCCTGCCGGTTGCCATGTATCGGCATGCCGATCTTGTTAACTTTAAAAACCCCATTTTGCAAAGCCTCGGGCGGCCTGCCGAAATGTGTTTAAGAAATTTTATTTTTGTTTTCAAAGGTTAAATTAATTTTTAATAATATTAGCAAACTATTTACAGCATGTTTATGGAAAAGCAAATTGTTATAATTAAGTAATTTTAAATATTTTTGTAATTTATATAAAAATACAAATATATATATATATGTATGTACGGATCCTGTGAATGCTTTTCCAAACTACGATTATAAATATAAGTTATAATTTATAATAATTTTGCTACAATTACTGGTTTAATGAATGAATGTAACGACATCTGTGACGTCCAAAAAAGGGGCGTTACAAACAACAACTAAAACAAGACATATACGTTATCATTAGAAAGAAAAAAAAAAAACAGGTTTTGAAATCTTGAAATAAATGACATTATTTAGTAGATAAATAAACTATTTAAATTCAAAACTAAAGTCAACTCTTATGAAAAAAAAACACGAGAAAGAAGTGGTTTTTTTAAGAAAAGAAAATTAGGGTTTTTCAGCTGCAATTTATTTGTTATTCCAACGAACTTGTTAACTCTTTCTTCTAAGAAAGTTTTTATACAAAAATAATACCATTTCAAATAGTCAAATGCAAGTACTAACATCAATATTCGTCAACCTCATATTAAGCAAAATTTTAAATCTAAATTTGATTAAAATTTATCAAAAAAGAAAAAAATTGTTACAGTATAAAACTTTTACATGTTACATTATTTAACTAGAATTAGTTTCAACCATTAGTTATAACCATATTTGTCAAACACTCTATCAATATAGTCCAACTCCAATATAGTTGCTCGACTTTTTATTGAATTATAAACTATACCCTCGCTTACAAGTTCTCTCATGTAAACAAGAAGGATGTAAAGTCTCTTGAGAGAGTGGAATCCGAATTTGTGCTCATTCTTGTTTTCTCCCGCTTATATGAGTTTTTTATGTTTGCTTCATTAGTTTGAACTAAAATATTATAGTTTGAACAAATTTTATTATAATGTTTTCTTTTGCATAATTTAAATTGTTGTAATATTTCAAGTTTGAATCATTGATTCAAACACCACATTAGTTGTATTTGTCATTCGAAATTTTTTGAATAACTTTAGATAAAACAGCATGTAAAAGCTCCATTTTTAGGTTGGCATTTTTTAGTAGTCGGATTGGGTTTATTTAACGGACTCAAGCTAGGCTCCCTCTCTCTCTCTCTCTCTCTCTATATATATATATATATATATATATTCTTTTTGGGTGAATAAGCTTCAAAATTCTTTAAACTTTAGGAGTGGATAATGATTCTAGGCCTTTCAATTTTTAGGCCAGGATGTAGAGATTTGATTGAAGCTTGGGTGCGATAAGAATTACTTTTAAGTGTTGGAGAATAGATTTAAATCAAAGTCAATTGGTATGAATTCAAATCATATAAAATTTTATATTTTAATAAAATAAAATAAAAATAAATTACTGTATAAAGCATTCTATTGTTAAAATATTTTGAACTGTTTAACTGAAAGTAAAGTTCTAAGCACTTTTTTTTTTTCCTATGATTTTACTCTTTTGTTGGCAGGTGAGTTGGTTAATCAATAACCCACTTGGCTTGGATTATTTTTAGTTCCAACCGAATTAAACCAGTAATTTGTTTACCACTATTAGTCATTGCATTTCTTTCCCAAGAATAAAAAAAAAAAAATCAAAGGATCTTTAGTCCACAAGATATATACATACATATATTTTTTTACTAAAGATTACAAGTGAGAACTGAATTTTACTTGATAAAATATCAGTTTAGAAAAGAATTTGTAATAATCATTTTTTAAAATATGTTTTTTTTTTCTGAGGTAAAGAAAGAAAAAAAAAAGTTGTTAATCGTA
>CAMOHE010010840.1:1345-16367 GCA_946598075.1 Artocarpus hirsutus
GCTTAGAAACTCTAAAATTTCAAAATGTAAGAAAATCTTGAAAAATAGAAAAACTTTGAGTTTTAAATCTAACCTCAAATCAAAGCTTGAAAACGTCGTTTTTGTTGTTGAATCTTGTTCCCGAGCCTTCGATCTCCTAGCCCGAAGCTTGAAAACGTAATTTGTTTCAAAAATTTTTGAGAGATTGAGAGAGAGAGTGAGAGTGAACCGAGAGAGACGAGAAGAAGAGGAGAGAGAGAGTGCACGGGAGAAAAATGAAGGAAGAGAGAGAAAAAGTGAAATAAATAGAAGAAGAGAGAGAAAAGTAGTTGCACAAAGCTGTGAGCAACTACACACTGTTTTCAAATCAAATTGTTTTATTAAAACTTAAATTAACAATCAAAAACAATTTAGAATAATTTAAAAATCATCAAAAAAAGTAATTAACACAAGGTTTCCACAAAAGTAATCAAATTAAGTTTAAAACACTTATCATGGCACACTAATTCACCATTTAACATTCTAATTCTATTTAATTAACTTTGGAGTGTTACAGTAATCTAGGCATTGACCATTGGAGGGTTGCAAAGAAAGTGATGACGTATCTTCAAGGTACAAAGGATTATCTGCTTATGTATAGATGGATTGACAATCTGGAGGTCGTTGGCTATTCAGATTTAGACTTTGTTGGATACGTTGATTCTCATCAATCAACATTTGGTTATATCTTTATGCTAGTCGGTGAAGCTGTATCTTGGAGAAGTGGAAAGCAAACCTTAGTTGCCACTTCCACTATGGAGGCCAAGTTTGTTTCTTGTTTTGAGACTACTTCACATGGTATACGGTTGAAGAGTTTCATGTCTAAGCTTAGAATTGTGGATTTTGTTTCTAGGCCATTGAAGATATATTGTGATAGTTCAGCTGCTATTTTTATGGTTAAGAACAATAAGAGTGGTAGTCAAAGTACGCACATCAACATTACGTATTTAGCCATTAAAGAACATGTTAAGGATAAGAAAGTGGTCATTAAACACATTAGCACTAAACTAAAGATTGCCGATCCTTTGACAAAATGCATGCCACCAAAGAGTTTTAAAGATCATGTAGTTACGATGGGACTTGGTTCCGTGATGTGTTTGGCTTGTACGTATAATTATTATGTATTTGAAACTCTTATTTAGTTGTGATTTTTTTTTCTCATATTCAGTTATATGCATATTCAGTCATTTTGATAAAACATATTTAAGTTGGACCTAGAATAAATGGAGGGTTTATTCATTAAGTTGTGTTACCATATGAGGGTTGGTATTAAGAGACAAAATGCATTGTAATGCATGGAAGATAATACTCGCTCTTAAGATGACCTATCGCCATGATTCATTTGTTTGTTTCTTAAATAAAGTGTTGATGAAATTTTTCATAAGATATATTGATCAAGTGGGAGAATGAAAGAATATAACCGTTCACATGAGTATTCATGGTTACAACCTTTAGCAACAGCTGTGACTAATGCTGTCAATATATCTGAAAAAGTTGTGACTCTTGCTAAGAGCCATTGGAACAGTTGCAACCCTTGATAGAAGGGGTGCTTATAAATCTATATGTAGAGATCAAATGGCATTGGGTCCTTATTCCTAGCAATTTCTTCAGATAATACACCATCTATGCAAATTGCTTAGGTGTAGAAGAACCCAAAACGCTTTAAAATTCATCCATTGCAGTCCCAACAAGAACATTGATGGCTGGAGGTCAGATTTCTTTTTCGTTATGTTTTCGCTGTAATATGACCTGTGATATGCAATTTGGTTATATGCTAAGGATTTTTTACATTTATGTGTTTTTAATGGTTTTATTTGGTGCTCTCTGCTTTTGACCGATGGTTCTCATGTATTACCACGATGAAAAGTTTTGTCCTCTTGAAATTTTAATTCATGGTTTTCGTTTAGCCCAAAAAAAATGCTAAAATGGTTTTTGATTTTGTTGTTCATGTGAATATTACAATTCATTATAGGAGATGATCGAAGATAAGAACTATTAATTATTAATATTCAGACAATCAAGTTTGCCCGCTTTGAATATGGAGTCCAAAAAAGGTTTCACACTTTCACCCATATTATGCAATGGATTGAAGAAGCATTAGAACCCTGGAGATACAATTGGCACAAATTGATCCAAAACTTGCCATAGATTTTTCCAAATAAACCAGATTGAGTTCTATCCAAAAAAAAAAAAAAAAAAAAACAGCTGTGACTAATGCGGTAAATATATTTGTAAAAGTTGTGACTCTTGCTAAGAGCCATTGGAACAATTGCAACTCTTGATGGAAGGGATGCTTATAGATCTATATATAGAGGTGGAATGACATTAGATCCTTATTTTTAGCAATTTTTTTAGATAATATATCATCTATATAAATTGTTTAGATGTAGAAGAACCCAAAATGCTCCAAAATTTATCAATTGCAGTCCCAACAAAAACATCAATGGCTGAAAGTCAGATTTCTCTCTCGTTATGTTTCTGCTTTAATATGAGCTGTGATATGCAAATTGGTTATATGCTAAGGATTTTTAACATTTATGTGTTTTTAATGGTTTTATTTGGTGCTCTCTGCTTTTGACTGATGGCTGTCATGTATTACCACGAAGAAAAGCTTTGTCCTCTTGAAATTTTAATTAATGGTTTTGGTTTAACCCCAAAAAAAGAAATGTTAAAATGGTTTTTGCTTTTGTTGTTCATGTGAATATTAGAATTCATTATAGGAGATGGTCGAAGATAAGAACTATTAATTATTAATAGTCAGACAATCAAGTTTGCCCGCTTTGATTGTCGAGTCCAAAAAAAGGTTTCACACTTTCACCCATATTATGCAATAAATTAAAGAAGCATTAGAACCGTGGAGATACAATTGGCACAAATTGATCCAAAACTTGCCATAGATTTTTCCAAATAAACCAGATTGAGTTCTATACAAAAAAAAAAAAAAAAAACAACCGCGCCCAAGCTCATAAATTCCGAATGTAACCCAATCGGAAATAAGAGTGAAGCAGACATGCTTCAGAGACCTTAAGAGGAGAAAAAAATGATTCTTCGGGAAAGGAAAGGCGGAAATCATGTGGAGGAGCTGCAGTGATAGCATTGGATCTTCTTCTTCCTATCACTGCCTATTCAGTACACTGTTGAGACTTGTGGCTCCAAATTATGATCCCTAGATTTCTCTACGCTTTTCTTATCTCTGCAAGAAGACAAAAATTGATCCAAAATAAAAAAAGCAGGCTAAAAGGTATTATTCAAACTATCCGAAGTCTAAAATGTTGAGTCGTTTTTTCTCATTGATCAGTTATGCTTTAACTGGGTAAGGCATATTCGCCACTTCCTACCCTTCAAACAATCAAAGCTGTCCAAATATCAAGGGTTGGAATTAAATGGTTCGTACAATTCGAACCTTTTATTAGGCATGGACCGTGGATGCCCAAAAAATATATCTATGGCTTTTCTATGCTACTGGAGGTCTCTTTAACTAATTAATATATAGATATAGAAGTGAAAAATGCAACGTAACAATGTTATTAAACGTAATATCAAAGTTTGATTGATATAAGAAAAATTAATTATCCAAAAACAATGTTTTCTTCAATATCCATTAATATTAGATCATGGCATAGCAACACGAGATTTGGTTATTTAAAAACTATATTGTTACATAGTTTCAATGTCAATATTAATTCAATGTCCATTATGTTACAATTTTTACTTTCTGAACTATGTTTGAGGAATGGTTCTCCCGAAAAACCATAAAAGCCCTAAACTTCTAGGAGCTTTTCTAAGGACCAACTTTCAAGTTTTAACTTTTCTTTGTTTATCAATTTTTTTTAATATATTTTGGAGAGAGCAAATTAAAACAATATTTGGTAGAATGTATAATGTATAGTTCATGAAGAATATATCCTACTCTGTCGTTTAGGCTTTTCATACTTGCCTTATTCTATTTTAATTGTCAATGTATTACATGCATCACTATTTTATAATATTTTCTTTACTTTTTTTATTTTATGCTATCGTATGAATTGTGTTAGACGAAGTTGTCTAAAAGTATTTCAATCTTTTCAATTGGTCTTGGTAATTTAAAGCATGTCATTTTATGCCAATTACACATTATAAGAAATGAAATATTTCATTGTTAATAAATAATATTTTTTTTATTGTTCTCCATGATATAAATATTTATATGCATATATATGTAGTCCATAATTATACATATGAATGGTTCACATACTAAGTTGGACTTAGTATAAAATATAGGTTGACGATTGGTAGATAAAGTTAGGCACTTTATCTTGATAAAACTATTTATTATCTATTACTAAATTGGTGGAATGATTCTTATATAGATTGAAGTAATGTTGATGATTACTAAATAGAGACATCAATGTATTTAGAACACACTGAACGAGGACTAAGATAGAATTATGATTTTCATATAATTCCATGTTAAAAGTCAAAATTCCATCATTTACCTTAATCAATATACTTGAGTGGCAAAGGAAAGCAAGATCGTATCTATTTTTTCGTGCTTGTTCCCTATTCTAGTCATTCGTCCCCCACACTTGTAGATCACTCACTCACTCCTACTTCTTTTAATCTTTTGTGGTCCACCCCATGAATCACTCACGTGATACTTCTTCTTTTGACTTAGTTTTGGGGGCATATCCCCCAAATCCCCTATGAAATGATTAGAAAACTCACATCCATTTATTGTGTCTTTTGATTCTTGATGGGTGAGATCAAGCCTAATGATCAAAAAGTCATATTAGTGGCACACTATTATAGATAGTTCGAAATGATGTTCATAGATACAAAATCCACAATTCCTATTTAAAAGGAAGAAAAGATAGAATCCAAGCATTTGGGTAAAGAGTACTTGCTATTTAATGCGAGCATGAAATATATAATCCAAATCCTCATTTATGATTTGTTTATAAATAGTTCACCCATTAAAGAATTTAATAGAATTCATGAACAAAAAGTAATTGGAGAGGTTGTATTGAAACCATAAACCTAACTTTAATTTTCAATATTATTGTGGGGGTAAAAGCACGCATTAAATGTTTAATTCAATAGACGACCATATATGGATAGAAGTTGCTTAAGGTTCTTTACAATTTATGTATATAATTTATGAGTGCAACTTTAATTTCTAATAATTGTTGAAACCAAAGTGAATAATTATGTTAATTTAATTATATAAGATTATTGGATTTCAAATTATATATTTGGTCTTCTTGCAAGCTTCATAATTCTTTCACATAAATTAATGAAATTTACTAGATTTATTTCAATCTATCGTAACAGATAGGATAAAGCACAATGTATTACCTAGCCTATGGTTGGTGCCAAATGTCTATGTTTGGGACATATAGGGTTACCAAAGTTTTGATTTACAGATAATATCGATGGATGAATATTTAGAAAAGTGAATGTCTTAAGAAAAACTTAAAATTTTTCCTTAAAACTTACGAAATGCTAAAACAATCAATATTACTTAATTTTAACTAAATCAATAACATAAATAATACATTTTTGGTCTAATATGAAAGTGTTATCTCATTGTATAAAAAGAAATCATCATACTAATATATGATTATGATTTTGATGTTATTTTAAATACTCATTAAAAACAAGGTACAATAATATAATAAAGCATATTGAAAATGACCATCAAACATATAGAAATAAAAAAACTAATGCTAAGCATAATAAAGTATATAAAAACTTAAAGTGTCTTTAATACCAAAACAAGTTTCTAGTAGGTTGGAAAGCATAATATAGGTTATAATAATATTAACCCCATAAATTGAATATTGTTACTTTATCCATTTTGACGAGTAGTCTTCAAGGATTTGAAATGTCATCTCAACATTAATTTATGGTGGACTATGGAGGATAAACAATTATATCAAAGAAACCATTTTGGTTTTTTACTGTAATGTCCAAAAATTAATTAAGTATAATTAATGTGTAAACTTGGTGAATTAGTGGGCTTAATTCCAAATTATGTATAATTTAATCATTTTGTAATATTTTCTTAAGTAATTTCACTTTTAATTATTTTTTCATTATGTTAAATTTCAAGACTTGTCAAAATTACCATAAATGAATTTTAGCATTTTGCTAACTCATTTTAAACAAATATTGATAATTTCTATTTAATTTATTTTATTTTCAAAATCAGATTTAATAAAAAAAATTAGAGCAAAACAATTTCCAAAATACCAAACAGGTCCTATTCCCTTTTCTTTCAGACCTTATCACGTGCAATGCAACTTTGGAAACTCAAAAATGCCTTTCATAGGCTTCACGTGAGGCCTCACCCATCAAAAGTTTGAAAACAACCTTGAAACCAGGCTAACATTGAAACTGTGTGCTAAACACGGTTTACTTGTGAAACTAACCTATGCCTTCTGCAATAAAAATGTAGAGATTCTACGAAATTTCACCCTCTTTTCCTCTCACTCTTCATGCCTCTTTCCCTCTCTCTTTCTCTCTGCAAAAACATAGACACACTTACAATCTCAAAAGCTCAAGGAATAATAGCTGAAATGTGAATCAAAGCCACTAAGACTTTTCAATCTGAGCAAACCAAGGTTAGCTTCCTTTCTAACACATGCTTTGAGGTCTTAAACTCTGATTTATCGTCGCAAATTTGTGTTCAAAGTCTTGAAAAAAAATATCCTCACTAGAGCATCATTGTTTTGAGTAAATTTTATGTAAATCTTCCATGCATGTGATAATTTAAGCATCAATAAACTTAAACAATGCTTAATCTAAGTTTAAGGAACTTAAACAGTAGGAATCTAGCTTTATTTGAACAAAAACCGAATTAAACTATGTTTTTACTTCCTTTTTCAATTTTCAGAATAAATGGTGAAATTGTATAAAAAAATTAAGGGAAAAGTGTTTAAAAGTGTTTCAGGATATTATTCTATCCTTTTTGAATATTACCCATGCTCTGAGACTTGTAAAAACAAGTTGGATTGAGCTTTTGAGCTTGGGATTACCAAGGCTCAAAATCTAGAAATTTTTCAGATTTTGACAAATCGGCTGGCCGGACTTATCTTGCCGTAGACCGAATTTAAAAAGTTCGGTAGGCCGGACTTAGATGGTTTGTAGGCTAAACATCAGTAGTTAAGTAGACTAGACCTAAATGGTCGACAAGCCAATAGTGGTGTATAAAAATAGTAATTTGTCACTAGTTTTCATTGTTCAATGACAAAAAGGATTTTGATTTTGTGACATGATTATTTGGACTTTAAAGGCACACTTAGGCACCATGAAATAACATATAATATAGAATATTCTAAATTAGATATTAATGTATCTAGTCCACGTCTAAGGTTGTTTGTAGTACGAGGAGCTGACGTGTAGCGGACCGGGACTATAGTGTTTGTGTTATGTGCTAGATAATAAGGTAGGACTTTAGACCCTCTTTATTTGTTAGCCATTATTTTAAAACAGTTTTCGACTGCAACATATTTTCCTGAAAATGTTTTTAAGGAATGAGTGTTTCATATTTATTCAATCATTTCTAGAAATTGTTGAATAATGAATATGGTCATAATAAACTGAATAATGAATGTAAATGAGTTAACTTGGTAACATGATACTCAAGTAATGATATAATTACCATAATATTAAGTACCGAACGAGTCAAGAACTTTGTTTAGAATAAGACATTAGTTCATGATGCCATGTATAAAAATCGGTTCGTACAGAGAGCGACCTTAGGGGTAGGTTTTGAAACCTAGCTGAGCCACTATGGTGGTAAATTAGATAGCTTTGCACAAGGTAAAAAGGTAAATTTAATATTAGATGATCGTTGGATTGGAATGGTAAGCATATGATTAACTGGATTTATTCACTGTCTATAGTTTTGTATTAAAATAATTTCATTTAATTAAGTTAACATTTCAAAACCTAAGTCCTACTAAGCCTTTCACTCACAGTTTATTAGTTTTGAAATTTCTCCCCTCCAAGTGGTTTGCAGTATACCGTCGACTAGGACGCTGTTGATTACACACATGGACCGTAGAAGCTTTAATTAGTTTATTTATTTATTTGATTAAGGCATGTAATATTTGGACATGATTTATTTTGGTTAGGCTGTGATTTGTATTTCATTTATATCAGTACTATGTGTGCGCACAATATGGGCCCAGTGCAACTCGACTTGCTCCCATTGACATTATGTTTTATTTCGATTAATTTAGAGGTAACTCACAAAATTATTTATTAGGACTTAATAAACATCAAATATCTAAAAAGTTTTAAATTTATCACATTTTTATAAATAACCCAAGTACAGTTTCTTACTAAATAATTAATTGGCAAGTTTAGTTAAAATTTGGTTAATTAATTTAATTAAACCATCATGTCACTACCTGGGTTTGGGTTTAGGTTTATGACATGTACTTTGAACTCGACTTCATTTAGGAATTATAAGGAATATTATAACCATTTGATTAGTTCCTAAGCTCATAAAATCAAGAATCAGGACACCAAAATCCTTCTCAGTTTGACTGATTTGAGTCACGCGACATCTTCTTATATGTTGTTTTTCAATTGTTCCAATACCCTTACCTACTACCGTATAACCACAATCTCATCGGGTGTAGAATGCTTAAAATCTTCTTCTCAAGTGGACGGATGTAAAGGTATTTGACTTGATATTAAAAAGTATTGAACTAATCATTTAAAAAGTAAAAGTTATTTCATGACAAAATAAGTCTTAGTAAATTTTTTTTTGCTGTCTTTTGACTAAAAGTATTAGTTACATTTCATTTAAAAATAACAAAAAAAGGTCCTACAAATTATTTTTTATGCAAATGAGAAACTTTTCCTATTGTTTTCATACATTTTGTGAAATTTTTTTGGAATATCCTATTCACTGATATTGAGGATATTCTTTCCTCCCTAAAAGCATATCAAAACTTCAAAATATCGATATTGTCATGGATTTGTCAATAATATCGTGGACACTTTCATTTTTGGGTGCATGTTTCCATATAATATTGGTATATTCATGTCACATCATTTTTATGTGACATGACAATTATCAATTATATGAAAATAATTTTTTTATTAGTTAAGATAAATATTGCAAATTAATTATTTATTTGATCTTATAAAACAAATAATTGTGACAATAGCAAAAAATATATATATTTTAAAAATTAAAATAAATAACATCTCAATTTGTATTCAAATCAGATCTTAGACAAATGCTAGATGGAATTGAATAATGCAAACAATTAATTATGCAATGCCTTTTACATTCTTATTGGAACGGTAACCTATATGCCTAATGTTGGAAAAATAGTATGCAGCGAAATTTTTATATTTTTTATATCAGAGTATTTTTCAAAGACAAATTTGACATGCTTGCATAAATTTACCAGATCTTACTAACTTTTGTGTGCTGAAAAGCTCCTGTAATCAATGAAGAGAAGTAATATTTTAAAAGGACCTCAACCAACTGGCTTTCTTTGCTATTCTCTATCCACGATCGAAGTGAGTGTGGGTTCATGTCGTTCAGCTTTTCCACCAGGTGGCTCTCCTTCCAACCAATTGAGAAATACCTAAAGCTATAATTCGTGATTTGTAAATGATAGCTCTTTAGGGTGTTTCAGAGTCTTACTGATAGAGTCTCACTCTGTATTTCTCAACTGATCTAAATAATAATGAGACTCACTCCCCTTTTATAGAGGTTGGGCCCAAAAGTCAGTCCTTATTAGATAAGGACTCAAAAATTCAAATCAGAATCAATATTTGATAAAATTCATGTGAAAACACATGATCCCTTTATCGCCCGGTCTGTAAGCCGAACTAGTAGATCGACTTACCCAACCTCCTCAATTGGCAGGCCGAACTTAAAGATCGGCCTGCCAAACTTGCAATAAAAAGTTCCCTACGAATCTTTATTTTCCACCCAAGATTTTAGGGATAGAGCCTCAGTTTTAATTCAAATAACTCAATAGGGAAGTTATTTGATTAAAATAGTCATATCTAGATAATCTCTAGGAAAATAAATATTCTTGATAATTCAAAAAGTGTATCTTGAATTTATTTATTCAAAATTAGATTCAACCGACAAACAAACATGAATTATCTTATCTTGATAATTCAACAAATTTATCTTGAATTAATTTTATCACAAAATTAATTCCACTGATAAATAAACATGAATTATTTGATTTTACTAAATTTCAGCCAATTTGATAAATCCGACATAAATCACCAATTATTGAAAAAGCATACCATATCATTACAGGATTTTTGTAAGTTAGCAAAGGGGACCAAAAGGACTTATATAGTTCAAGCTTTTGATAATTATGAAACCCACTATCCTAGATATACATTTCATAATTATCAACTCCAACGTTGCTCTACTAAAAGCTTAGAGCTGCACTCTAAAACTATATAGAATTACAAAGCCCAAATAGCTAAGTCTCAAAGACATATTATAGTGTATCATATCCCTATAAGATTATCCATAATCAGCTAAAGGACAAATTCTATCTTACCTTCTCGATTATCTTTATCTTATGTTCCATTATCTCACCAGTGGAAAACTTACTATCCAAAGACAGTATACCATTCGGTTACACCTATGTATCCAAATAGTTGAGCACTTTAGTTTTCCAATTACAAGATAACGCATATAATAGGATATCAACTGCTCCTAAAGAAGAGCTATAGATTCCATATCTATGAATAACAGGTCTACGTTATCAAGAGTCATGCCTCCAATGTACTGGTATGCGTACCACTATTAAAATATAGATGTCACCCTTTGGTACATCAACAGACATAAGTCAAGACAATGGGCCCACTATTTATCTCAAGATTAAGATACAATACATACGATTGTTTAAAGTGAATCGATTTGCCAAGATAGAATTATTATTCCAAATCAATTCACTTTATGTCTGATCCAAAACATCGTCATCTATGACAATGTGCCAATGTTTCTATTCACGGAGTCTACCTCCAATGGCCAAGACAAACCATCTCCCAATAAGGATATAGACAAATAACAATCTTTACATGAATAAAGTGCCAAACATTATTCCCTCCATTGCGGATCTCATAATTTAGACCGTCACCTTAAGAATCATATCTTCTGCATAATCTATCCATCATATGCCCAATTCTTAAGGTTTAAACTTAGTCTTAGACTTTTGCACTACTACAAAATGTAGATTCCACGACGGTTATAAACCGTCATGGAAAAATTTCACGACGGTCAAAAAACAGTCGTGGAAACTTTTGTCATGGAACAAGACCGAGTTTTCACGACGGATTTTTACCATCGTGTAATAGAATAATTGGGGCGGTAATTGGGGGGAAGGTCTAATCTTCCACGAAAGTTTTCATTAAAAACCATCGTGGAAGGCCAAGATTCCACGACAGTTTTGACCAAAAACCGTCATGGAATATGGAGATTCCACGACGGTTTTTACCAAAAACCGTGGTGGAATCTCCACCTTCCACGACAGTTTTTGGTGGAAGCTATAGCTTCTACGATGATTTTCACCAAAAGCCGTTGTGGAAATTTGGTATTTTCTAAAAAAAAAATTCTCCAATAATTTCTATTTCTCATGGGATGGCTAGTCTCGTGTGTTATCTATTACATCAAGGCCATAATTGCATACAATAATTGTTGTATATTAAAAATTACATTGAATTTACAAGATCATTTTACATTTGAGCTATTTTGAGCACTTTGTTAATTTACTATGACATGTACCTATCTAAAAAGCACGTACCTATTTACAAATTATACCTACTCTAATCTAACTTCATGGATATCTGTATGTATATAAAAATCTTTTTTTCCTAAGGCTTGTATACCGCTTGTAATTATATCCTGCATGAAACATAGAATAAAAAAACCACATTCTATGTTTCCTTGTTGTCTTGGACACTTATGTTTAGAATATAGCATTTCGTTTGGTCGGCTTGTGACACCGGTTCGTGCTTGAAGCTTCTAATCGTTAAGCGCCCCAATAATATACCACGTTTAAATAATAAATAAATTAATAGATGATACAATTATGTGAGACTAAAAACAATTAATTTTATAAGACAACATTAATACTTACAATCTTGTGACTGATACGAAATCCTCATGTGGTGGGTTTCAAGAGGGTCAAACCAATATATTTGGTCCTCCCATGGCGAAATAAGTCCCAACATCCAATGTTCTCCAACGTTGTATGGCAGGAAGAATAATTTTCCCCTCGGTGCTTCAGCTAATAGGTGGAAGAGTGATATGGCATGCTTTTTATAATCAATCTATAGGTCTCTTGCAGCACCTGAAACAATGGCCGGAGATATGAAGCTGAAATTTTGTGCCATGCCTTGAAGTTCACAATATTTCGTCAAAAAACTACAATAAAAAATATTATAGTGAATTATTTTAAAACACCTTACAACTCTACATAAATTTTTAAAATATTGAAATAAGGCTGGAGTTATCACCTGAGGTATATGAGGATACAGTTTGCCCTAATTTCTTCAAAGTTAATGAAGTCATAAACGTCTTCATATCCCACATAGATAGGCAAATCATTGCCAGTGACATTTATTTGTATCGAGCACTGAATGGTCGACCCATCGCGCATGAAAGAACTTGTGTATAGAGCCAACTGCATAAATTTTTGAGGTACTGAAGCGAAGTTAAATGCAGGCAGCTGCTCTTTAGCAATGGTTTGTACTTGTTCTTGTTGAACCTCAGGTTGTGATTCTCTTGCTTTTAGAGAGCTTTTCTTTTTTTGCCATTTCTTTTCGCTTAGATCTTGGGGAACATGGCTAGGTGCTCGACTCGTCTTTGTTAATGTGATGACTTCAACTAACCTCTTCAGCCATGCGACGAGGCTTCCTACTGCTTCACCCACAGTTGTTGCTTCAAGTGTTGGAACAGGCAATTTAGCTATTCTAACTCTGATGGTAGTGATGTTAACATGCACGTTATCTTCCCCTAATAGTCGTCCATGAACTGTATCAGTTGGAAGGCTCTCCATCCACACCTTCCTAATCGCAACAAGTGTACACCCACCATTAACTTTATCCTCAACGAAGAGCCTACATTGTTTGGGCCCTCAACGAGGAGGTGACAATTGGACTTCTGGAGCTTCTAGAGCTTCTGCTACAGTATTGGGAGGGTTACAACTAGCTTTGAAACTGTTGCGTTGTGAGATGCTATCATTCGTCGACTTAGCATGTCCTTGGGAAATGAGCTTAGTCACAAGACTTCAGAGTTTTGCAATCTCCATCTGCATCTTTGACATTTGGGAATTCAATTTTGACGATCCTGATTAGAGGTCGAAGTATTGAGATTGCGTCACATACTTTGATTAACCACGAACACGTCCTGAATGTTCCAATTTCCCTAGTGCCCTTGTCAATATGTCATCATTACCGATAGATTGGAAGCTCCCTTGACTTTGTTGCATTGTGTATTCATCTTGTACAACAACAACACAACTATGTTATTCAAGCAATCCTTCATCCACCTATAGTAAAATACAAATTAATTGTTCATGTTTAGTAGACTTATAATCAAGTTGGAAATCTCTGCTACTTTTGGATTTTTAAACTGGCCATCGAGACCTTGACGTAATTTTATCTACAACTCCTCCCGTGTTGGTTGCACGCCTGTCTTTGCAAACTATGTTACGCTATGTTAGTAATGTAGTAATGAAGCAATAATTGATATATGTAGTTTGAGTTAATTAGTAATGTACCAAGGATTGCTTGAGCTCTCTATATCGCACTAGGCCAACCATAGAGCAGTATTCATTTTCTGCTCTTATTTTTCTTGCATTTGATGATAGCAGTTGGAAATCACTGGAACGTCAATACCTCACAAAAGCTTCCCAATCTTCATCGTTTATGGAGGGGTAGTAGTGTGCTACCATAGGAGGCCGTTTATATATATTTACATTCTCCTCCAGAATGGAAAGGTATGGCTGTACGAAGATAACGTAGAGGTCAGATTTGAACCTCTTTGCTAATTTGCTTCAAACCTTTAAAGCCTTTTTCCTATACCAATCCTCAACTGTGAAAGCTTTGTATATCTCTCTCCAAATCACATCTTTTACTTTATCTAAATCCTTAGACCTCCAATCTTTTGTCCATATTGGAACATGCTCTTGACTAAGGACTCCGATCTAACTGCTTAATTCATGACCGGGTGTGCCTTCTGGTTGGCCTTTCGAATCAAAAGTCACTTCAATTCTTAAACCTTTCTTTCTCATCCGATGAATTTTTTTTCGTCAATGTAGCCCGTCGCTCAAAGTCTACTTTTGGATCAAATTCAGTTCACAGGCTTACTGCGATGATTTTCCTTGTTATATTGTGGTACAGATGAAGTGCAGCCTTCGTACTCCTTCTCGTATTGGTCACTATCGATTTCGCGAGACATTGTGCCTATGCAACGTATTCAAAAACTATACACAAATATACTAATATTAATCACAAACTACACATATTCACATCTTCAGATACAAATATCACGAATTGCACAATTTTACATAATTTCACATGTTAGACATATTGACATATTCACCACGAATTGCACAATTACTTTCCATATTCACATATTCACAATTTCATATATTGACATAATTTCACATAATCAAATCTTAACATATTCACAATTGTACAATTTCATAGACACTTTTTACAGATTCATATAATTTCACTTATTACACATATTCAGAAGTTTACAATTTCAATTACATATATAATTCCACAAATTGTACATATTCACATAATTTCACATGTTCGATCTATTGACAAGGTCACCACAAAATACACAATTACTTGTCAGCTTCACATGTGCACAATTTCATATATTGACATAATTTCACATAATCAAATATTGACATATTCACATATTCACATTTATAATTCGTTCCACGATGAGGGGGGTGGGTTGCGAGAGGGCAAGGTAGGGGGAGGGGGGTGGGGGCAGGGGGCTGGG
>CAMOHE010010926.1:0-10581 GCA_946598075.1 Artocarpus hirsutus
AATATAGTCCTACTGAGCCTTTCGCTCACGATTTATTTGTTTTAAAATCTTACCCCTAGGTGGATATCAGCTTAGGATTGGAGAAGAATCCGCCGACCGGACTTACAATCAGTAGAAGATTTGGGTAGGTTGTACTGTAGCTAGTAAGGCATGTAAGATCTTTAACCTATATTTTATCTGGGACTGTGGTTGTATTGTAATATTGTCAGTACTGTATGTGTGTGCACAATATGTGGGCCAGTGGGACCCATACGCGTTCCACCCCATATTTAATTATTCTAATGTTATTTTATTTGCCTAATTATCATGACGATTTATTTTATTTCCTTAATTTATTCCATTCAAATGATTTTAAAATTATCACTTTTTAATTATAAATTTGAATTTAAAACCCTATTTTTAACTAAATCTTTATTTATTTAACTTAATTAAACCACCACGTCACCTCTCGTACTCCGGGGCGTGACATAGGTAGTGAGTTACATACATTTATCATATTCAAATAATTAAAATAAAATTTACTATGACCCTAAAATTTATATGACAACTTTTTAACATACAATATAGTACCTCTAAAAATTCTCATCACCAAATAAAATCATTTAATCATACAAAAACATCACACAATAAAAGTTCAACAATTTTACTGATAAAATAGTCTAAAAAAACTAGTCTTAATGATAATTCAATAACACATAGAATTTTCATCAAATCATCACCAAACTTTCCAATCCATAACTTAACATATACATGAACATATTTGCCAAATTTTGTGAAAAATAACATTCATTTGCATTATAAACAAAACCTATATTTTTTCCCAACACAACTAATCAACAACAATTTTCTGTGAGTGATAGAGAGAAGAAATTCATATCTTAACGTAGAAAAATCCAATGATTGTGAAATTTGGAGGAACATCACATAACACTTACATGAATAACATATTCAAATTTTAGAACAAACAAAAATTTGTAGACAAAGATATGGGGGTCAGATTATAAGGTAACAAAAATTTCAGTATTGCTGAGAAGAGTCTCTTACCTCAAAACAATTCTTCTCAAGCTTCCTTGGATTCACCCTACAAAAATTCAATATTTCTTTTGATTAATTGCAGAAAAATAATGGAGAAAAGAAGGAGAATTGTATGTTGTGAAGAAGAAAAGAAAATGTCTAATAGAAAAGAGAGCAAGAACGATACACGATATAGGAAGAGATATTTTTTTTTTAATTTGGCTCTCAATATTTGCAGCAGGGAAATAAAAGAAAACGCTGCTTTCATGTGGATTAAAGGAGAGAATTAAGGGAAGGTTAACTAATTTAACTTCACTTACCATATTTCAAGCTTTCAAAATTGGAAACCTTATCAAATCATCCTATAAATTTAAAAGTCAAACCTTTCATTTTCTAATATGAGGAAATTAAGCCAAAAATATGCCAATCAATCGACAATCATTATCCAATCACATAATCATCCTTAACACAAATTTTTAGGTGATTTTTGCTGATTATTTGTCAACTATCATCGGCCTGCCAATGTCGTGAGGTCCGGCTTGCCGATCATATTCATCGACCTGCCGTTTCATGAGGGACAATTCGGCCTACCAAACTTGAAGGTTCAGCTTGCCAATCTGCCTTACACATTAAATTCATCAAAGCATTAAATTATCAAAAAATCATTATTAAACATACAACATAAATGACACGAACACTTGAGCATATCGATTCCACATGACCGTCACTTGTTATAATACTTAAAATAAAATGGTTAGTACCATTATATCATATATCATAATACATATCAATAAAGAAATTGCTTAACGTCGTCACTAATTTGACATAATCCGTTACATGAAAATCAGCGGGTGTTACATTTTAAACCTCCCCTAGGAGCTTTGTCAATAAAATTAATGGCCAAAGAAACAATTGTTAATATATGCTACATTATACAGGTCTTGGATGGCATATAAGCATTTGTGTTCCTGATTGAATTTAGCATGACTCCCCTAGAAGCTTGTTGAATTCTGAGTTGGGGATTATTGTTGTAAGGTTGTGATATTTTGAAGGTTTTGACACATAAACACATTTGTATGTTTTTACATGATTGTGTTATCTTACTAAATTACTATGCTATGTTTGCTTATGTTTGGTATATGATTCTTTATTGTAAATTAAAAATGTCTAAAAACGCTTTATCATCAATACGTGACAAAAACTAATTAATCGGATAGAATTATAATGATTGAAAACGGAACCTGAATATCATCCTCTCCTTTGAGAAACTAAAATTTATGATGACAACCCCTTGTCCTCCTGAGCCTATTGGAAATTCCACCAACGATCAACTCCAAGCATATGATCATTGGAAAGATGCAAATGATCAGGCCTGCTAATATGTTATGGCTAGCATGATCAACGTGCTGCAAGCTCAACATGAGGATTATGAGACTACTAAACAGATCTTGGATAATCTAAAAGACATGTTTGGAGGCCAGGTCTTAACAAAGCGGCAAGGGGTGCTTCCAAAACTCTTAAACTGTAAACAAAAGCCAGGGACATCTGTAAAGGAGCACATGATGTTGGTCATGGGTTACCTCACTAAGGCATAAACCAATGGTGCCGACATCGATGCTAAAACTCAAATGACTATGGTTTTTGAGACTCTGTCTAAGGAGCTTATCCCATTTGCAACTACTTTCAATTTGAGCAATAGGCAGGATATGACCTTAATAGAGTTGATGAAACAGTTACAAGAGTTCAAACTGTTGAACAAGGAATCTCCTGCGGGTGGTGAGACCAATTTGGCAGCTGCTTCTAGTTCGAATCCTAACCCTGGGAATGGAAAGAAACAACATGCCAAGAATGGGAAGTTTTGTATTCTTGCTAATAACAAGAGCAAGAAAAAGAAGACAAAGAACCCAAAGAAGCTTAAGCGCTTCTTTTATGGGAAGGTTGGGCATATCAAGAAGAATTGCAAGGACTATCATTCCCGAAGAGGTAGGTGTGATCTTCTGTATTTAGAAACTTGTTTGGTTAAGGAATCTAGTGATATTTGGGTTATAGATTTCGGTGCAACTAATCATGTTTGTGTTTCTCTGTAGGGGTTTAAAGAAACAAGAAGTCTACTCCGTGAAGACTTCACGCTTCAGATAGGTGATGGATCCTTGGTCTTAGTTGAAGTAGTGGGAGGCGTTCATCTTTATTTTGATAATTATAGGAATTTAATTTTATGAGATTGTTTTTATGTTCCTAAATTTAAGACGAATTTAATTTTTGTAGCTTGTTTATTTAAAGACTCCTATTTGGTTTCTTTTAATAATAAAGTGGTGATTCATAAAATCAAATCTTTTATCTATTATGGACGGATACAAAATAATCTATATTTTATCAAACCTAAGATAGACTTACTGCTTAATGTTGAGATAAATGATCATAACTCTAAAAGACTTAAAACTTCTCACTCTAATAAGACTTATCTTTGGAGTTTGTGCCTTGGTCATATTAACATAAATAGGATTCAAAGGTTGGTAAGGGATGGACCTTTAAGTGACTTAAAGGTTGAATCTATACCACAATATGAATCTTGTTTGGAGGGTAAAATGACCAAAAGACCATTCAGGTCTAAAGGCAATAGGCTAAAGGTTCTAGAACTTGTGCATAGTGATGTTTACGGACCGATGAACATCCAGGCACAAGGAGGGTATGAGTACTTTATCACTTTTATTGACGATTACTCAAGGTATAAGTATGTGTACCTAATGCACACAAAAGCGAAACTTTTGACAAGTTTAAAGAGTTTCAGGCTGAAGTGGAAAAGCAATTGGGTAGACCTATAAAGGCACTTCGATCAGATTGAGATGGAGAATACCTTTCTAATGAGTTCTTGTGGCACTTATTAGAGAATGGGATTTTATCTCATTTAACTATGTCGGGTACTCCATAGCAGAATGGTGTGGCTGAGAGAAGAAATAGAATTTTATTAGACATGGTCAGGTCTATGATGAGCTATTCATCATTACCTTTATTCTTTTGGGGATATGCACTACAAACCGCATGTTATCTTTTGAACAACGTGCCTTTCAAATCGGTCCCTAAAACTCCTCACGAGTTGTAGACAAGCAAGAAGACATCTTTAAACCATATTTGCATATGGGGATATCTAGCTCATGTCCTATTTAAGGATGTGAATAAGTTGGAAGCATGTTTGCAAGTTTGCGTGCTTGTAGGATATCTAAAAGGAACTATAGGGGGTTATTTTTATAACCCAAAGGAAAATAAAGTCGTGGTTTCAACTTATGCAACTTTCCTTGAGAAGAGTTACATGGATGACTTTAAGCCTTGAAGCAAAGTGGTGCTTGAGGAGTTAAGGAATGATCCAATCACTCCAGGGGTTCCGATAGAAACCACTCCATTCGGTGTAGAAAAACCAAACAAACCTAAACAACAACCTAAGGGGCTTAGACGTAGTGGGAGGATTGGGCGTCAACCCAAGAGGTATATGTTCAACGGTGAGGCTTCTTGGCTGAACCGAATGAATATGACAGGGGTCTTTATACCTACGCAGAGGCTATGGTGGATGTTGATTCGAAACTCTAGATAGAGGCCATGAGCATAGAGATGAAGTCTATGGAGGCAAATCAAGTTTGGGAATTTGGGTATCTTCCCGAAGGGGTAAAAACCATAGGATGTAAATGGATCTACAAGATGAAAAAGGAGTGGATGGAAAGGTCGAAACCTTTAAGGCTAGACTAGTAGCTAAGGGATACACGCAAAAGGAATGAATCGATTACAAGAAAACCTTTTCGCCTATAGCCATGCTTAAGGCCATCTGGATTCTCTTTTCCATAGCTACTCTCTATTATGAGATTTGACAAATGGATATCAAGACGGCTTTTCTAAATGGCTATCTTGATGAGTCCATTTATATGGAACAACCAGATGGGTTTAAGGTCAAGGGTCAGGAGGGTAAGGTTTGTAAGCTGCTAAAGTCAATTTATGGACTTAAGCAAGCTGCCTAATCTTGGAACATAAGATTTGATCAAGTGATCAAGACTTATGGGTTCTCATAAAATGTGGATGAACCATGTGTGCAAACATGTTAAGGATGGGAAAGTAGTTTTTCTACTACTCTATGTAGATGACATTCTGCTAATTGGCAATGACGTTGGGGCATTGTCATAGGTCAAATTATGGTTGACCAAATAGTTTGACATGAAGGACTTGGGTTAAGCTAATTTTGTTCTTGGTATTCAGATTTTTTGGGATAGAAAGAACAAAATAATAGCTTTGTCAGAAGTTGGCTACATAGGTAAAATTCTTAGAAGGTTTGCAATATAGGATTATAAGAAAGGTGGGCAACCATCTAGGTCTAGAATTACTCTTTCTAAGAAAGACTCTCCAAAGCCTGAGGAAGAAAGAGAATACATGAAGAAGTTGCCTTATGCTCTAGCACTAGGGAGTCTCATGTATGCTATGCTTTGCACAGGACTAGATATTTGTTATGTGGTCAAGATTGTAAGTCGATTTCAGGCTGATCTGGGGCCGAACCACTAGGTTGCAGTAAAGCATATTTTCAAGTACCTGAAAAGGACTCGAGAGTATATGCGTGTGTATTCGGGTGAGGATTTAACTCCTCTAGGATATACTGTTTCAGATTTTCAATCTTGTCTGGATTCTAGGAGATCGACTTTAGGTTTTGTGTTTACTTTGGGTGGCGATGCCATCAGTTGGAGAAGTGTGAACCAAGATTGCACTTTGAATCCAATGATGGAGGCCGAGTATGTGGCAGCTAGTGATACTTCAAAAGAAGTAGTATGGATCTGTAAGTTCCTTGGAAATCTTGAGGTAGTTCTTGGTATGGATAAGGTGGTATCGCAATATTGTGATAATAGTACGGCTATAGCTAATGCTAAGGAACCAAGATTTCACAAGAAGAGTATGCATATTGATCAAATTTATCATATGATAAAGGCCTTCGTCGAGGGCGGGCGTCTCATATTGTGCAAAATCACATCAGAGAACAATTTAGCTTATTTATTCACGAGGACACTTACTGGGAGAGTCTTCGAGAGGCATGTGAAAGCTATGGGAAAGTGAGATTTGTCATATTTACTCACTTAGTGCAAGTGGGAGATTGTTAGACGTGTATGCCCTATGGAGTAAAAATGTAATATGTTTTTAGAGACATTTTTATCAATAAAGAATTTATTTGTTATTTATATACCAAATTTCATCCTCTTTACATTTGTATTTGTTGAATGAATGCTAAGTAAACAAAAGTCTAAGGCTATCGTTCTAAACCTTTAAGAATTGGGCATATGATGGATAGATTATGTAGAAGACATGATTCTTAAGGTGACGGTCTAAATCATAAGATCCGTAATCAAAGGAATAAAGTTGAGCATTTTATTCATTCAAAAATTATTATGTTGTCTATATTCCTAATAGGCGATGATTTGTCTTGACCATTGGAGGTAGACTCCGTGAATAGAAACATTGGCACACTGTTATAAATGACTATGTATTGGATCGGGACATAAAGTGAATTGATTTGGATTATAATTTTGTCTTGATAAATCGATTCACTTTAGACAATCATTTGTATTATATCTTAATCCTGAGATGAATAGTGGGCCCGTTATCTTAACTTATGTATTTTGATGTACCAAAGGATAACATCTATATTTTATAGTGGTATGCATGCCGGTATGTTGGAGGCATGACTCTTGATAGCGTAGACCTGATATTCATATATATGGGATCCATAGCTCCTCTTTAAGAGTAGTGATATTTTCTTATATGTATTATCATGTAATAGAAAAACTGGAGCGCTTAACTATTTGGATACATAGGTGTAATAGAATGGTATATTGATGGTAAGTTTTCCAATGGTAAGATAATAGAATGTAAGATAAAAAAATAATCGAGAAGGTAAGACAAAACTTGTCCTTAAGCCAATTATGGATAATCCTATGGGGATATGATATATTATGATAGGTCATGGAGACTTAACCATACAGGCTTCGTAATTCTATATAGTTCAAGAATGTAACTTCAAGCTTTTAGTGGAGTAGTGTTAGAGTTGATAATGATAAAATGCATATCTGGGAGGTTGTGTTTCATAATTATCGGAAGCTTGATCTATATAGGTCTATTTGGTCCCTTTTGCTAGCTCACAAAAATCTCGTAATGATACGATGTGTTTTTTCAATAATTAGTGACTTATGTCAGATTTATCAGATTTACTAAAATTCAATAAAATCAGATAATTCGTGTTTGTTTATCGGTTAAATTAATTTTGTGATAAAATTAATTCAAGATAAACGTGTTGAATTATCGGGATCAGATAATTCATGTCAGTTTATCATTTTGATTAATTTTGAATTAATTCAAGATAAACTTGTTGAATTATCAAGAATATTTATTTTCCTAGAAATTATCTAGATATGACTATTTTAATTAGAAAGCTTCTCTATTGTGTTATTTGAATTAAAACTGAGGCTCTATCTTAAGAATCTCGGGTGGAAAATAAAGATTTGCATGGATCTTTTTTTGAAGGTTTGACAGGCTGATCTTTAAGTTCGGCCTGTCGATTGAAGAGGTTCGATAGGCCGATTTGCTAGTTCGGCCGGCCGACTAGCCGATAAAAAGATTACGCGTTTCCACGTAATTTTTTTCAAATATTGATCTTGATTTGATTTTGATTTGAATTTTTGAGGCCTTATCTGATAAGGACTAACTCCTAGGCCCAACCTTTATAAAAAGGGAGTGAGTCTCTTTGGGTATGATTAACAAATCATGAATTATAGCTCTAGGTATTTCTCAAATGGTTGGAAGGAGAGTCACCTGGTGGAAAAGCTAAATGACGTGAGCCCATACTCACTCCTATCGTGGATAGAGAATAGCAAAGAAAACTAAATGGTTGAGGCTCTTCTAGAATGTTACTTATCTTCACAGATTGCGGGAGTTTTTGTCATTCAAAGATTAATAAGATCTGGTTAATTTATGCATATAGTGTGTCAAACTTGTGTTTTGAAAAATACTCTGGTATAAAAAATTTTAAAATTCCGCTACGTACTATTTTTTCAACAAGTATATCTCAAATAACAACTAGTACATTTATAAATTGATTTCAGTATGTGAATTTCGTATGAAATAGTGAATAATTAGCATAACTAATTAACAAAATAGTAGCAATTATGAATTTGAACTATCCAACAATTAGAACTATTTCTAGTTTAAAGGTATGATGAATTCGCAAGTCTTTTTGTTGTGTCTTATCTTTCCAAACCTGCTACATTTAGTTTTCATTTTATTTGTCTCTCTTATAGATGGAATTCTTTTGGACCTTGGCCTCCTCGATGGAAGTTTTGTCAATGGTGGTAGTATGTTGATTTGCTTCATATCTTCTAGAATTATCCATGTTGATGGGTCTCCAAGTGGTTGAACCATAGCTTCATGTCTTTTGAAGGGCCTCCTTTGTATAGAAGTAGGAACAATATTTATAGATCCCTACATGTATTTTCTTGCTAGCTGCCAAGGCATGTATGCATGGTAGTTTGTCATGGTCAAATTGACGGTAAGTGCATGTTATGTCCTTCAAGTTCACCACCCATTTTTTGCTATTTAAGTAATAAACTTGGAAGATGTCGGTGTTTGCTGCCTTGTTCTAGAGAGAAATTGTTACGTTTGTCAAATAGAAGAATAATAATTTATTTTAACTTGCCAAGTTTTATGTTTCTTTTTTGGAACCTATCAAGTTCTAGCTTGAAACCTGCAAGCTTTTAAGTACAAAACCTACCAGGTTTTGTATTTTTTTTCGAACTGTCAAGTTCTAACTTGGAACTTGCAATACTCCATGTATAGAACTTGCCTGGTTTTGAATTTCTTCTTTGGAACCTATCAGGTTTTAACTTGGAACTTGCAAGATTCCAAGAACATAACTACCTAACGACAACTTCAACATTTATATTCCAAACTGTATTTCATAGGCAAACATAATTTCATATTTCATTTCATAATTCAAATTGTGAATTTCATATTAGTCTTTAGATACATTAAAAATGAAATTATACCATTATTGTTGACGAGGTTTGAAAGCGTTCCCGCAACTCCTTCTCTTTTTTGTCCGCTAGCTTGGTGAATGTTCCTTGTACCTTTAATCTTCTTTTATAAAACCATTCTTGTATGACAGATCGCAACCACTCTTTTATAAAACCACTCTTTATCCTTGTTCTTCGTTGACTCTACCAAGTTTGATGTCATTATTCCATATTTTGAAGTTGGAAAGTATACTCTTATCTATTTCTCGAGACATACTTGCTCCATGTATGGTTGGATTAAGTTGCTTACATTATCTATTTGAGTCATGTGAAATTCGAATGTTTCCTTGTCATATGCTGTACATACTCCTCTGAAGTTTTGCGCTACTATTTTAGAAACTTTGGGGCATTTTGTCTTTGATGTTTTGACCAAGATGACAGTTGCAATATCCGAGGTTTGCTTTTGTATAGAATTTTGTCATCGTCTTGTGTATACTATGGTGCCTATCTGATATAATCCATATTCCCTATCCCAACTTATAATTGGATTAGCATGCTAAAGAAGTAGTCCCATGTAACACCCCAAAGTTGATTAAATGGTATTAGAGTGTAAAACGGTGAATTAGTGTGCTATGATGAGTGTTTTGGAACTTAATTTGATTATTTTGTAAAAATTAAGAAACTTTGTGTTAATTTACTCTTTTAGTGATTTTTAATTATTCTAAATTGTTTTTAATTGTTAATTTAATTTTTAATGAAGCAATTTGATTTTGAAAATAGTGTATTGTTGCACACAGTTTTATACAACTGCTTTTTCTTTCCCTCTATTTATTTTCCCTCTCTCTCTCTCACTTTCAATTTCTCTCTCCTCTCTCTCGCTCACCTCTCTCATCTCTCTCTCTCGGTTCTCTCTTCCCCTCTCGTTTTCTCTCTCTAAATTTTGAAACAAAATTCAGATTTAAGCTTTGGGTTAGAAGATTGAAGGCTCGGGAATGAGATTTAACAACAAAAACATCGTTTTCAAGCTTCGATTCGAGGATTTGTGTGTGGATCCACGGAGCTAACGTATAGCGGACTGGGATTACGGTGTGGGACACCGATATGGATATCGAGGTAGGACTTCTACCCCTTTCTTTTAGTAGTCCTATTTCAAAATGATTTTGACCAAAAAGGGATTTTTATCAAATGTTTTCAATGATAGATTGGGAAATGATTCTATTTAAATATCTTTACAAGTAGTTGATTGAGAAATGTTCATAATGAACCCCATAATGAATATAAATGATTATATCTGGTAAAGAAGAGATTTTATCAATCAAAGAGATATATATATATATGTATATATATTTTTGAGAGTGTGACGCCATATCAGAGATCGGGTCGTGTAGTGAACGACCTTGGAGGCAGGTCCCGAAACCTAGCTAGGCCACTACGGTGGTGAATTACATATGGTTTGCCCAGGAAAGGAAAATTGTATTCTTTTTGGTTGACCTATCTAAATTATTTTGGTAAGATTATATTTTTATTAAATTCTCATTTA
>CAMOHE010011009.1:284-33851 GCA_946598075.1 Artocarpus hirsutus
ATTCAAATGATTTTAAAATTATCACCCTTTTTATTTATAAATTTCATTCTAAAACCCTATTTTTAACCAAATCTTTACTTAATTAATTTAATTAAACCACCACGTCACCTCCCGTACTCCGGGGCGTGACATGAACTTTGGTCGTACGTAAAAAAAACCCTGAATTTTTGATTTCCTGTAAGATGGCTAGTCCTATGTGTTATCCATTACTACAAGGCCTAATTGCAAAATAAGATATATATATATATATGTATGTATATGGAAATGCAAAGTCTTTATAAAATCATTTACATTGAACTATTTTACATAATTATTTATCTACTCTAGCTATATGTGAGCTACCTACTTATCAATTGTATCCACTCAACTCTAACCTCATTTATATCCTTATATATATACAATTCCTTTATTGATAGCCCTTGTACACCATAATGAATTATCTAACGCGTGTAACGTAAAATAAAAACCACATTCTATGTTTCCTTTTTATCTAGGAAACTTACAGTGAGAATATAGCATTCTAGTCACTCGCGTTGTTACACCGCTTCCTACTTGAAGTTTTCAATCATTAAGCACCCATACAAGATGTCATGATTTAAATAAATTAATAAATACAGTTATTAAAAATTAACCTAGTTAATTTTATAAGAAAAATTGATACTTACAATCTTATGAGTGATACAAAATCATCACATGGTTGGTGTCCAAGGTGATCAAACAAAAATATTTGGTTTTCCTATGGTGAAACAAGTGCCAACATCCAATGTTTTTCAAAATTATATGGCATGAAGAATAATTTCCTTTCTGTGCTTAAGCTAAAAGGTTAAGGAGTGATGCGGGATGCTCTCTAACATCATTATGTAAATCTCTTACAACACTTGAGACAAGGGTTGACAATATGAAGCTGAAATTGTGAACTTTGCCTTGACGTTCACAATATTTTGCTAAAAAACTACAATGAAAATAATACACGAACTTATTTGAACACATCTTATAGCTCTACTTAGATTTAAAAAAGTAAGATTTAAGGATAAAGCTATTACTTGAGGTATACCATTATACAGTTCACTCTAATTTTATCAAAGGTGATGAAGTAGTAAATGTCTTCATACTCTACATAGATAGACATTGCATTGCTAGTGATTCTTCTCGGCATCGACCATTGAACCACCAACCCATCTCACATGGAAGCATATGCGTACAAAGCCAACTGCATAAATTTTGGAGGAACTAAAGAGAAGTTAAATGAAGGCAAGGACTCATTCATAATGGGTTGTTTCCCAACCGCTCGATGTTGTTCTACCTTAGACTGTGACTCTTTTGCTTTTCTAGCACATTTCTTTTTTGGGTGTTTCTTTCCCTCAACATGTTAAGGAATGTAGCTAGGAACACAACTCATCTTCATCATTGCAACGACTTCAATTAACCTTTTTATCCATGCAATGAAGCTTCCAATGGCTTCATGTTGCTTCAATTGTCAGAACAAGTAATTTAGTTGTTCTAACTTTAGGGGTAATGATATTAACGGGCACGTTTCATCTTTAAGGGTCTTCCATGGACTATATTAGTTGGAAGACTCTATATCCATGCCTTTCTAAGGACAACAAGCGTATACCCACCATTAATTCTATTATCAACAAAGAATCTGCATTCATGATGTTGTTCGGGCTCTTGACGATGAGATGACAAACAATGGAACTTCTAGAGCTTTTAGAGCTTCTGCTTCATTGTTGGGAAGGTTGTAGCTAGCCTTGAAGCTATTGCATTGTGCAATGGTCTCAATCTCAATTGACCCCTCGTTACTGTTCATAAGATAAGTAATAGGTAAGGATGACAGGATTTGAACCCGTGACATTTTGTACCCAATCCAATCACAAGACCTCGTAGTTTTGTAATTTCCTATTGCATCTTCGACATTTAGGAAGAATTTTGAAGTTGGTCAGAGGTTGAAGAATTGAGACTACTTGACATGCTTAGATTCACAGCGAACATATCCTGATGTTCTAGTTTCCCTTGCCCTTGTCAGTACGTCATCTTACCAATAGACTCGAAGGTCCCTTGACTTTGTTGCTCCATGTACTCATACTATAAAACAATAACAAACCAAGTTGTTCTCAATATGTTTCAAAGTTATAAAATTACAAATTAAGAATTTAAATTTAATAAACTTACAATCAAGTTTTCACTTTCTGCATAATTTGGAGTTTTAAATTGTCTATTAAAATCTTGACACAATTTTACCCACAACTCCTCCCATGAAGGTAGCACACCCGTCTCAGCTTACTGTGTTTTGCTACGTTAGTAACATATTAATAGAACAATTAATATATGTAATACAGGTAAGATAATAACAAATGCTGGAATTCAGTGAAACAGTGATACTAAACAAATGCTTCCCAAGTGTCATTGTTTATAGAAGAGTAGTAGTGTACTATTGTAGAAGGCTGTTTAAATACATTGTCATCGTCATTCGGAATGGAAAGGTTGGGTTTTACAAAAGTGACGTAGAGGTCGGATCTCAATCCCTTTGCTAATTCACCATAAATCTTTATAGCTTTTTTTTTTTTCTATATCACTTCTCAACTGTAAAGCTTTGTAAATCTCTCTCCAAATAACATCTCTTACTTTGTCCAAATTCTTAGTTCTCCAATCTTTAATCTATATTGGAACATGCTCTCGACTAAGAACTCCAATTCAACTGCTTAGTTCACTTCTAGCTGTGCCTTTCAGTTGGCCTTTTACATCAAATATCACTTATATTTCTAATCCTCTATTCTTTATCCGATGAACTCTTTTCATTAAAGTAGCTTTCCACTCAAAATCAACTTTGGGATTGAATTCAGTTTTTCTTCGGGGCTTGCTAACTTGTTTTCCCTTGCTACATTTGCACTCTTCACACTCTTCATTATAGTCCTCATTATCGTTCTCTTGTGACATTTTTACCTAGTGTAAACCCAATCCTCATAGAAAGGTAAACACATAAATTGATATAGGCCAATTAAAAAATTAAATAAATTAATAGATTTATTTTTTTGAAAACAAAAAGTAAACTATTATTACTAGTGATAGTGGATAAAACAAAGTATTAACTAATATAGTTAAGTAATATAGCAAATTAATAGAACTAACAATAATAATGAAAATAAAACTAATTAACATAACATAGCATAAACTTAACCTAAAGAACACTAAAATAACAAAACTAAGTTACAAAACTAATGGCTAGTGATGGTCATAGGGGCCTTTATTCAAACTTGTGGTGGGCAACATAACAATACCAAGTCTAATTACAAAACTATTTAACTAAGAAATGGTAAATACAATTGCAAGACTATATAACTAAAAAAAATAAAAAAACAATAAAATACTTGTTTAAAACTATTACATACCAATGTGCTTTGGCAGAGTTAGGTCGACAGTGACGAGCTCGCGGGAGGGCTGCCTCGATGGTGATAAGGGACGTTGCATGAGGAAAACCAACAAGAAGAGGCAAGAAAGAGAGAGAAAGAAAGGATTAATGTGATGGCACGGGTTTGGGTCATTGGCCTATTCCGCTTGCTTGCGAGTTTAGTTCGATGGCAATGAAGGATATGGCATGGGGCTAGGTCAACGGCGACAACAGTGCTAGTGTGTTGTAGGGGCAAAGTATGAGAGAGAGGGTGTTTGAGAGTTTGAGAGTGAAATTTTGAATTAGAGTAGGAACAAATTATAAGCCCCGGCGCAGGCTTAAATTAAAGTGGGGGCTAATACTACAATATTTTAGCCACCCATTTCACGGTGGTTTTCAAAAGGAACCCTCGTGAAATGACAAGATACCATGATAGTTTTTCTAAAAAATCGTCATGGAATGTATTCCTTTCTTGATGGTTTTTATGAAAAACCATCATGAAGAATTGGTTAAAAACATTCCTTTTGAGACCATTTTCTCGTTGCCTAGGGTATGCATCTAATGCCTAGAGTTTTTACTTTTTGCTACTTTTATGACAAAAGTAACTATATATAGATATATCTCTCAACTTAAAAAAGAAGAAAAAAATTACGTTTAAATAAATTGACACAAATTTATTTACAAATACTCATTTTTTCCTCTTTTTTTCTTTGGTTCCTTAATACATGTTCATTCCACATCTTCGCAAAGCAAGTGGGAAACATCATTCGTCAAAATCATCAATCTCTTCAACCATTGGCAATTCCTTTGTGAATGAGGGGATGTCTATGCAATCCTCAGTAACTTCTTCACTGTCAATAACTATTCTAGGCTTCATTGGGACGACTAGGGACAATTCTAAATCTTTGGGATCCATTGTATAAAAAGCTTCGATTGCTTGTGATGGGGATTGTTTTTGTATCCTAATCTCCTAAAGTGAACCATTGTGACAATATCATTATCGGTCTTAACATTGTTATTGTCAGCCTACTTGAACTTAAAAAGTGCTATTCGCAATCCTCCATAATCAAATTCTCAAATATCTTCAATAAAACTAAAGTATTTAATGGTCCTATATACCGGATTCTTGTCGTTGGCAAAGGAAATATGCATAGCCTTGATACAGAGAGTCATACTACTATTTTGGACGAGATGCTTCTCATCTTTTTCACGAGTGTAAAAAGTTTAATCATTTATGAAATATGATGTATACTTTGTAACTATAGCTAATGGTCCTCTAGCTTGTTTCTTTAAGTTTTGTTAAATGCTTCTATCATGTGATGTGGAGCACTTGGCATAGATGTGTGCTTTAATCCACTCCTGAAAGGTCTGGTTGTGTTCATCTTGCAACCGCTTCTCATTTCTTACTCTTTTTAGGTTCATCTTTTTTAATTCCTTCATGTGCACCTCAATGAAAGGCTCAACTTCATTATTGCGCAAGTAAAAAAAGACAAGCTTGCTTCCACTCCCCTTGATTTATTGAGGAAGGATTGCTAATAGATAGTCCTCTAGCCTTAATGTTTATTATCTTTGGCACCTCAATTGCTTCTGATTTAGACAAGTATTCCAAGCAAAATTCAACCAATTCCTCCGCATTATAACTTTCTACGATACATGCCTCCGGCCTATTTTGGTTCTTCACATAGCCCTTCAAAACCTTCATATATCTTTCAAATGAGTATATCCATCTCAAATGTATCGTGTTGGCCCCAAGGTTTCATTAATAAAATTAATTTTGATTTTGATAATAATAATATAAGTTTTGTTTATATATATATATTATGCAAAAATGGCTAATGAATTTCTTGAATATTGCTAAGTTTAAAATCATAAAAAATCAAAAGACACATACTCAAATCGCAAGAACAATCAAGTGTTGGAATCAAAAGTGGAAAGAACTCATGAAGACTTGAAGATCTCAAGAATTTATTTTTCTTAGTCTTTATGTAAGTGAGCAATTTTTTCAAATTGTAGAGTTTATGGAAAGCTCAAATCACACACACACTTTCATTTCATAAATATTTTACAAATTGCATAAATGTTTTTTTAAACTTGCAAAAATATTTGTATACTTAAATGTTTTTAATCTAAAATTGTTTTCATATTTAAACTTTGTAACTAAAATGTTAACTTAAAGTATCACATAAAGTGCATACAATTCAAATTAGCACAACTTTACAAAAATTGCATTTTAAAACAAAATTTAGGGGGCTCTATCCAGCAAGACCGACCTACCAACCATTTCAGTTTGGCCTGCCGGTTGCAAGAGAGAGAGAGTTGTTTTTCTAGCTCTCTAACGTCCTATCAGTTTTGGAAATCGGACTATCAACTTCCCCAACCGACCTATCAGTTGGCCTGTTTCGGCCTACCATTTGTCCATTACAATGAGCATGTTTTTCACGCTATTTGATAGCTTATTGATCCTTTGTATCGGAGTGCCAGCTTGCCGATGGCCCTATTTTGGCCTCTCGATTTTTTGACCGTTGGAGCTATTTTTTTAGATTTCAAATTTAAGCATGCTGGATTCTATCTTCGGCCTATCGATAAGTCTATAACGGCTAGTTTTCTAACCGTTAGGAGTGTGTCTCTAATGACTATAATGAGCGAAAATTGATATTTTAAGGGTTTTTTGTGCCTAAGGAGACTATATATCCTTCCATTCAATGTGTTCTTTACCAAGCATCAATTGCAATCTCTCACATTGTTTCAATCATAAGCATCCATGTCTTACACTCTTGAGCTTACATATTCTATATTCTTTCTTGAGAGTTGCTCACACCCTCCAAATAAGCTTTATCTTGTATCCATCATTTCTGAAGAGTTTATTTTGTGAGCCAACTATTTCATACTTACCCTTTGAGTGTTAGGTTTTAAAGCCTTATAAATTGGGGTTATTAGTTTCTCAATTTCCATAGAAAATTGACAATAGTAAGAGGTTGTGGTGAGCCTCAGGTAACCAAGTCACCGTTGTTGTATAAGGAGTGATCGTTTTTATTGTACACGAGATCGTGTAAAGATTTGCTCGATGACAGTGGACTAGGTATATTATCGAACCACTATAAATAGTGTTTGCATTCCTTTTTCTTAACTCTTTACTTTAAAGCATTTATAGTTTCCTATATTATTTGTCATTATAATTTGTGTGCTTATAGCTTGAGCAAATTTATCTAGAATATTGTAATAATTGTAAAAAGTTTTAAAAACACAATTCACCCCTCCTCTTTTGGGTAGTCATTCTTGGGCTTACAATTGGTATTAGAACTAGAAACTCGAACTCATTTTTGAAAAAGATTTTACAATCTTGAGCTATGGCTACTCAAAATTCTCAAATTCAAGAAGGTCATACTATAAATAGACCTCCTTTCTTTAATGGGGTTGATTATAATTATTAGAAAACGAAAATGGCAATATACCTTTAATTTGTCGACTTTTAGCTTTAGGATATTATTGAATTTGGTCCTCATAGACCAATGAAAAAGATTGAAGAGGTTTTAGTCCTAAAAGAGCATAAAGAATATAATAACACAGATAGAATGAAAATGTCATTTTTTAGTTAATATTTCTATTATTCATTAGATAGAAATGAATTTAATAAAGTTACTTCCTGCACATCCACACAAGAAATATGGCGCTCTTTAGAAGTTATACATGAAGGCACAAATCGAGTAAAAGAAACCCAAATTAATTATCTCTTGTATGATTATGAAATGTTTAAGATGAAAGACTATGAAACCATTGGTGATATGCATACTAGATTTACCAATATTATTAATGGTCTGAATGCCCATAGTAGGACTTTTACTCAAAGTGAATTGGTAATAAAATTAGTAAGATTCTTACCAAGCCCATGGTATGTCAAGAGGGCCATCCTTGAAGAAACTAAACACTTTTCAAAGTTGCCATTGGAACAATTAGTCAGTTCTCATATGACTCAAGAGATTACTCGAAGACAAAATCAATTGGAAGAAGAAGATAAAAAGAAGAAAGAAATAGCCTTAAAGGCATCCATTCTTGAAAATGATGATGGCGAAGAAGATGAAGATGAAAGCCTAAATCTAAAGGACTTCGAATAAATGGCTATGTTTGCAAAGAAATAAAACAAGTTCTACCAAAAGTTCAACTAAAACAAAGGATCAAGAAGAAGAAAAGATCAAGGTGAGAAATCAAATAAAGATAAGGTAATATGCTATGGTTGTGAGAAATCCGGTCATATAAGGCCGGATTATCCTCTTAAAAGGAAGCAAACAAGAACAACATAAAGAAGAAAGAATTCAAGAAAGCCTTTCATACTACTTGGCATGAACTTGAATCCGAAGACTCTTACGATGAAAAGCCAAGAGAAGTCACTAATATATGTTTTATAGCCATAGATGACAATAAAGAGCTACGTTCTATTAACTCTTTTGATGATGAAAATAATGATATTGATATGATAAAATTATCTAAAGCTTTTGAAGAACTACATGAAGATTATGCAGAATTGGCTTTTAAAAATTCTATGCTTAACAGAAGAGTATCTACTCTTTTATAAAAAAATTGATTTATTGAAAATTAAAAAAATCTTAAAGTGATGTTTTAGTTGTAGAGAATGTATCTTTGAAAGAATAAGTTGATGATTTAATAAAAAATGTTTTAAATTTCACCAATAGCAAGAAAATTTTAAATTAATACTTGGTGAATAACATTATATTTTTAACAAAGGTGGTTTAGGATATAAGCCACACATTGATCAAAAATATTTTAAAAAATATTTTGTTAAAGCGTCAACTAGTAATAGTAACTCAAAATATGTATGCACATATTGTAATCAAGATAGGTATACCTCATTTTATTGTTCCATCAAGAAAAATGCATATTTTGGAGTTAAACAAATATGGGTTCTCAAAACTTTAAAAAGTAAGATAAATAGACCCAAAGTCATGTGGGTACTGAAAATAAAAAACTAAATTATTTTTGTAGGTACCAAAGAAGGAAAAGGCTAAGTGATTCCTAGATAGTGATTGTTCAAAGCATATGGTGGGGATCTCTCGCTTTTCTTAAACCTCACCAAGAAGAATGGAGGTCATGCCACATTTGGAGACAATACTAATGGACAAAATTCTTGGTGTAGGTAACATCGGTAACAGTATTTCTTCTCTTATTAAAAATGTTTTTTTTTTGTTGATAATTTGAGGCATAATTTACTTAGTATTAGTCAATTGTGTGATAAAGGACATAAGGTTACCTTTGAATCTTCTAGATGTTTAATTAAAAATGTTTGCAACGGTGATGTTGTGTTCATTGATGATCAAAATGAAAATATTTATACAATTGTTGTTGAAAAATGTTCAAACCAAATCAATGTATTTCAGCTTTAAATGATGAAACATGGCTTGGACATAGAAGGCTAGGACATGGTAGCATGCATTTACTTTCAAAAATTTCTAGAAAAGATCTTGTTTGACGTTTGCCAAAACTCCAATTTCAAAGAGACAAAATTTATGAAGCATGTCATTTCGGGAAACAAGTTAAAACTTCTTTTTAAATCTATTTCTAACATTTCTACCACTAGACCTTTACAATTTTTATGTACAGATTTATTTGGTCCTTCTAGAACATCAAATCTAGGAGAGCCTTTGTCATTGTTGATGATTTTTTAAGATTTACTAGAGTTATTTTTGGCAAATAAAGATGATGCTTTAAAATCATTTTCATATTTTTGCAAAAGCATTCAAAATGAACAAGGCTATATGATTACTTTGATTAGACGTGACCATAATGGCACGTTTGATAGTGATGCTTTTGAATCATTTTGTAATGAAGAACACTATGAACATAACTTTTTGGCACCAAGAACCCCTCAACAAAATGGTGTGGTTGAAAGAAAAAATAGAGTTTTATAAGAAATGGCTAGGACTAGCTTAATGAAAATAGTTTACAAAAATATTTTTGGGCCGAAGCCGTTAGTACCATATGCTATGTTGTTAATAGAGTCCTTATTAGACCAAAAGTGAATAAAGCTTCTTATGAGCTTTAGAAGAGGAGAAAACCTAATATCGGCTATCTTAAAGTCTTTGGATGCAAATGTTTTATTTTAAACACCAAAGACAGTTTGGGAAAATTTGATGCAAAATCCAATGTTAGTATTTTCCTTTGTTATTCTACTACTAGCAAAGCTTATAGAGTGTTTAACAAAAGAACTCTAGTTGTAGAAAAATCTATACGTGTTGTATTTGATGAAACTAACATGTTTGTCAAGAAAGTGGAAGATGATGATGATTTAGGTTTGAAACATCAAACAAAGAACCTACATATCAACAACAAAGAAAAAAAGGTTCAACAAGATTCAAACTCTCCTAAAAAGATCATCTCCTAATCAACACAACCTTCACAACAAGGTCAACAATAAATGGAGCATTTCAAAAAAAAAAAAAAAAAAAAAGACCACCTCTCAACCTTTGCCAAAAGTTTGGAGGTATCATCCTTATCACACTAAAATCGATATTATTACTCATGATAGTCCAACTCATGGGTGGGGTTGAGAACTATATCATCATTTAAAAAGATTTGTCACAATTTAGCTTTTTTTCCCGCTCAAATTGAACCAAAATGTTTTAAAGATTTTAAAATGATGAATTTTTTATTTCAGCAATGCAAGAAGAGCTAAATCAATTCGAAAGAAATGATGTTTGGAAACTTGTTCCTACACCAGTTCTCAATATATATTATCATTTAAAAACATTTGTAACAGTTTAGCTCCTTTTTTTTGTCAAATTGAACCAAAATGTTTTAAAGATGTTGAAAATGATGAATTTTGGATTTTAGCAATGCAAGAAGAGCTAAATCAATTTGAAAGAAATGATCTTCGAAAACTTGTTCCTAGGCCTAGTTCTCAATCTGTAATTGGTACTAAATAGGTGTTTAGGAATAAAAAGAATGAGCAAGGTATAATTATGAGAAACAAGGCTAGATTAGTGACCCAAGGTTTCAATCAAGAAGAAGGTATCGATTATGAAGAAACCTTTGCATTGATTGCTCATCTAGAATCCATTAGAATGTTACTTGTAATTGTTTGCAACAAAGGGTTCACTCTTTATTAAATAGATGTCAAAAGTGCATTCTGAAATGGATATATTTTAGAAGAAGTTTATGTTGAATAGCCACCCGGTTTTCAAGATCATAAGTAATTGGATTATATTTTCAAATTGAAAAAGGCCTTGTAAGGTTTACAACAAGCTTTTAGACCATGGTATGATAAATTAAGTAAATTTTTGATTGAAAATGGATTTTTAATGGGAAAAGTAGATTCTACTCTTTTTTACAAAAAACAAAAGATGATGATTTGATTATTGTTCAAATTTATGTTGATGACATTATTTTTGGTGCAACTAATGTTTTATTATGTAAAGAATTTTCTAAGTGCATGCATAATGAATCTGAGATGAGCATGATGGGTAAATTAAATTTCTTCCTTGGATTACAAATCAAGCAAACCAAAATGGCATCTTCATCAATCAAACCAAATATGTAAAGGATCTCCTCAAAAAATTCAAAATAGAAAATCTAAAGCCAATGCCAATACCTATGAGCTCTTCAGTCAAATTGGACAAGGATGAAAGTGGTAAGGCAATAGATATTACAAAATATTGAGGTATGATCAGATCCTTAGTTTATTTGATGACTAGTAGACCCAATATTATGTTTAGTGTTAGGTTATATGCTAGATTTCAATCCAATCAAAAGGAATCTCATCTTTGTGCCGTTAAGCATATTTTGGATATTTAAGTGGTACTAAGAATTTAAGATTATGGTATCCTAAAGGCACACACATAGACTTGATGAGTTACTCCCATGCTGATTCGGCCAGATATGCAATCAATCCAAAAAGCACAAGTGGAACATGTCACTTTCTAGGTTTTTCACTAGTCTCTTGATTTAGTAAGAAACAAAACTCAGTTGCACTATCAACCGTGAAAATCAAATATATTTCGGTGACTGGTTGTTGTGCTCAAATCTTATAGATGAAGCAAACACTTTTGGACCTAAATTGTCTTATGACCATATACCTATTTTGTGTGATAAAACAAGTGCCATTAATTTGTCTAAAAATCTGGTTCTATACTCACACACAAAGCATATAGAAATTGGACTCATTTCTTACGTGAACATGTACAAAAGGGGGATATCACTTTGGAATTCATTAACACAAATGATCAATTAGCAGACATATTTACAAAACCTCTTGACTTAGATAGATTTTCACTACTTAGATGAGGTCTTGATATTTTATCATCGAATTTAAATTTGAAAGTTTGAAATATTCATTATGTGTATTTTTGAATTTTCTCACATATGCAATTATTGATTTTTATTTTGAATTTTATTCATCTTTTGATTTTGTTAATATTTCATTTACATCACTATTTTTAGTTATGATATTGATTGAATGTTTTCATAGAATGTTTGAGTGATTTTATGAATTTTAAAATTGTTGTTGTTGTTATTATTATTATTATTTTGTAAAAATTTTATAGAAGGGTTGGAGAAGTAAAACTGGCCTACCGGCATGTAATTACCAGCTTATAGACTACTTGAAAGCAGCCTTCTAGTCTACAAGACTGGCTTGCTAGTTTGTCAAGATATAAAATCCCAAAGAGACCCAAAAGGATCATTTTTTCAACCCCCTCTCTCTCCTTCACTCTTTCTCTCTCTCTTTCATAAGCCAACAAAAATCATACCCCAAGCTTCTAAACACTAATTTTCATTGATTTTCACCAAAGATTGGTGATTTCTACTCTCTTTTTTTACCATTTTTCCCTTAAAAACTTCAACTTTTCAACTCCAAACATCCCCCTTTCTCTCTCTATTCGAACCCTAACTTTTCTTCTCCTAAAACTCAATTTTTTTATTTCCTCTCAAATTCATGCATATTTCTATCGTCAATCACAATGGCTTCAAGTTCAAGAGCCTCCAAGCACACCAAAACAACAGCAAATCGAATTCCAAATCGAGAAGTAACTTTTTCCAAATTTAGTAGTGATCGTTATGTTAGATATTTTTTAGCTAGAGGAATTATAGTTGGGAAATTTATTTTGTTCAATGAAATGCAAGGACCTGGAATTGAGGAACTTTTCATTGCTCTAGATTGGAAGGATTTTATAAATATTAGGGAGAACATGTATCCTAGAATGATTAGAGCATTTTATGCTAATTTGAGTTGTTCTTATGACAATGGTCCCAAAATTGAAGTAGCCCTCAAGAATATAACTATTATCTTGAATACATAAACCTTCGGATAAATCCTTCATTTACCTATTGAAGGTATGGCGGTTCATAATGCTAAGTTTGGGACTTATGCTAAGCATACCAAGTCTAGAGAAATTTTTGAGAATGATGGTAGGATTCCTAGAAAAATAACCATATGCACTCTTCTGAGGAAATACCGGCTTATCCATAAGCTTATTTCAACCAATATACTTCCTCGAGCCGCCATAAGGAAGAAGTTTCATTTCTTGATCTTTACTTTATTTATTGCATCTTGATTGATACTACCACCAACTTACCATAAACCATCCTCCAAAGAATTATGGATTTATCCGAAAGTACCAAAAAGGTCATCTACCTTATGGAATGGTTTTGATCAAAGTATTTATGCATTTCAATATCAATCTTAGTGACAAATGAGATGTCCTAGAATATAAGCATTTCAATGCTTTCGGGAGTCAAACCATTAGGAAAATGGGCTTTGAGTTAGCACATAGTAGGTGGGTTCCCATTAGTGGTGTAGTAGGACAACAAGCTCATGACGAGCATAAGGAAGAGGAAGAGGAAGAAATTACTAGAATTGAAGCCAGTCTTGCTGAAGAAGAAGATGAGATTTCGCTCCACCAACTCTACAAGCATCAACAACAAATTCTTGTAAATCAACAGTGAATGAGCCAAGATTTTATGGCCCTTCAAGCTACTAAAAAAAGCTTCAAACTTGGGCAACAAGCGATTCTTTCACTTCTTCATGGTTTAAACATAGGAGGTGGTTTTTCTAGTCATCCATAGTTCTTCTCTTTTCATGGTTTTTTTTTTTTATGTTTTTATGAATTTTGTGGTTTTGGGACTTGGTTAATTACTTTTATGCTTTATGTGACTCAGTTTGACTTTAATGTGGATCATGTTTATGCTATTATGCAATTTGCTTTATGTTTTTATTTAATTTTTTTATGACAAAGGGGGAGAAAATATTGTGTTTTAATTGCTTAATAGCATTTGTTGTGGTTAGTTTGCTTTTATTAAGATGTTCTCTCTAACTTTCATTTGGATTGAGATTTAGTTTGAATTTCTTAATATTGTTATTAAGAAAATTAATTATAAAAGCAAGGGGGAGAAATAAGTAAGGGGAGATTTTTGTTTTCATAACCATTTTGAATAATTGCACATATTTAGGGGGAGCTTTTGGCAAGTTTTCTTAATGCTACTTTTGAGCTAATTATCATGCAATCAAAATTGTTTTTCAACATAAAAAGGGGGAGGTTGTTGGCCCCAAGATTTCAATAAAAAAATTAATTTTGATTTTGATGATGACAACATAATTTTTTTATATATATATTATGCAAAAATGGCTAATGAATTTCTTGAGTATTGTTAAGTCTAAAATTATAGCAAATCAAAAGAAGTATACTCAAATCGTAAAAATAATCAAGCATTAGAATCAAAAGTGGAAAGGACGCACAAATACTTGAAGATCACAAGAATTTATTTTTCTTAGTCTTTAGGTAAGTGAACAATTATCTCAAATTGTATAGTTTATGTAAAGCTCAAATCATACACACACTATTCCATTTCATAAACATTACACAAATTGCATAAATGTTTTTTTTTTTAACTTGTGAAAATATTTTTATACTTAAATATTTTTAATCTAAAATTATTTTCACATTTAATCTTTGCATCTAAAATGTAGACTTAAAATTCACAAAAGTATCTAAAATGTAGACTTAAAATCTCACATAAAGTGCATACATTTCAAATTAGCACAATTTTACAAAAAATGCATTTTAAAACAAAATTTTGGAGGCTCTGTCTAGTGGGATAGGCCTGTTGACCATTTCCAGTCAGTCTGCCGGTTACACGGGACAAAGAGCTATTTTTCTAGCTCTTTGACGGCCTATCAGTTTTGGAAAACAACCAACTGACTTCCCTAATTGGTAGGCCAACATTACAAAGAGCATCTTTTTCATGCTGCCTAATGGCCTATCGGTCTTTTGTATCGACCTACCGACTCTGCCCATAGGCTTGCTGGTTTCACCCAAAATGTTTCTTCTTAAACAGCAAACGTATGTAGTATAGGAAGGCTATCATATCGACATGGAGGTGAAGAATTTGTAACTCAGAAGATTGTTAAAAATAAACGTTTAAAAAAGTAAGCGGTTTTTCAAATCAAAGTTTAAATGAAACAAATATTTTTATGATTTTTTAATTCAAATTTAAAACATAAAATTAAAATGGTAAAGCTTTAAGAATCCCTTGTATGTTTTGCAACTGATATATAATTTTAACTCTATTTAATAATTACCTTAAGCATTTGATTTATTATATCCTTTCTCATTAATTGCTAGCACTTTCAGTATTTTTATAAGTCAACTGAGAACAACAATATAACAAGCCATAATGCAGTAAGGGTTTTCATATAAAAGTAGCAAAATAATCATCTCTCACTAATGATTAGGTGCACTAATTATGAAAATTATAACCGCTGTCACTAAAATTATAATTAACATAATTTTAAGATAGAAAAGATAATAACAAATCAAAATTAATATATTTTAATGGAATAAATTATTATGTTAATTCCGGCAGCACCTTATCTTATTAAATGGTCTAAGAATACACTGTACTATCCTTTATCAACAATAAATTAAGAATTATCAAGTGTTTATTGTGCCAGTCTATATCTATAATGCAACAAAAATTCAACTTAATAAAACAAGCATGACTTTAATATTATTAATATTAATTAACAACACAATTAAGTTACATAAAGAAAGCACGACTGAATTTATGCAAGAATTAGACAACATAACAATATTAACAATAATTACAAAAGACTTGAAAAATATAATTTATTCCACAAAAATATAAGCATTACAAAGCAGATATAAAGTTAAAATCTATACCGGAGTACTATATATACAAGATCATTTTTCTACCTCACCAAACTCTCTACACTAATTTAGACATTATTTTATTATTAAAAGTAGCGTTGGAGGAGTGCTCTAATAGCATCTCTTCTCTAAAAGGGAGACTACTGAGCAAAAGGCTTAGCATTAGAAAGCTGAAGAAAGATAAAGGGGGTAAGGGAACTGATGCCTGGTATTTATAGGCCTTAAAACACCTTATTTATTTATTTTTATTTTATTTTACTGTTTTTAATTTTGAAAATCACAGATCAATTGATCCATTTCTTCAAAATTTTCAACGCGGGATTTCCCTTCTCAGAACGCGAATTTGGGTTTGAAATCTACTACTGCACGGAGGCAAGACGCACAGGTCAGGTGCGACCTTAGACGTTCGTTGCAAGATCCAACGGTCAATAGGTGAGCATTGAATTTGGCCTAGTGGGACCAAGAGGGACCGAATTATAGGCTGTTAGATTAATCGTATTATGCAAATCTAATGGTTGGAAATCTGGTTACACATGGAGATGAATGGACGAATTCAGACGACACTGAGATTCCCTCTCTAACGCGTCTGGTGCTTGTCGACGTGTGTGCTGTATGAACCAATCAAGAGATGACACCTGGACTCCACTGTTGAGATTTGCTAACGCACAAGATGACGTGCTGACATGTGTCTCTCTATTCGACGGACCATAATGAATGACGACGTGATCTGACGGTCCAAAATGCACCATGTGTCTTCCAATACCCAAAATTCAAATTATTAATTGTTTTTTTATACATTTGATGTTCGATTTTGCCCTTTTTAGTGCCGTTTTGCTTTGTTTTTCCTTTAGATTTCAAATCTAAAATAACATAAACAAATCAAAATTAATTATTTTACAAACATAATTTTTACAATAATTAAAAATATTTATTTTACAATAAAACACACAAACAATTTACTAAAAATAGGTAAAAATTTCTAAAATTAACAAAGCTTAATAGATATGCTATCTAAGACAAGATTACTTTCAGAAATTACTAGAAACATAATAGAACATATTTACAGACTCATAATTTATTTACAAATATTTTAAGACTCAAAATAAAATCACATGGTTTTATTGTTACGGTTTTAATTATTTATAGACTAAACACATATTTAACGTACTGAAACAACTCTAAAAATTATCAAAAATATTATTAAACATACAAACACACTAAAAACAAATTTTTAAACACATTTACACATTAAGACACAAAAATACCTATTAACACAAAAATGCTATTAATTAAAAGAATTAATAAGAAATAAAAGTATAAATAAATGACTTAAGCCCTACAAAATATACACTTTTACGGTCTTATCACCTACCCGTAGCCCTGTTTTGGCCTACCAATTTTTTGACTATTGGAGTTATTTTGGCCTATTTTAAATTTTGGCCTGCTGGTTTCTATCTCTGGCCTGTCGGTAAGTCTGTAATGACTAGTTTTTTTACCATTAGAAGTGTGTCTCTCATGGCCATATTGAGCCAAAATTGATATTTTTAGAGTTTTTTTTTAGCTCAAGGGGGTTATATGTTCCCCTCTATTCAATGTGTTCCTTACCAAGCATTAATTGCAATCTTTCTCACATTTTTCAATCATAGGCATCCATTTCTTACACTCTTGAGCTTATATATCTTATATTATTTCTTAAGAGTTGCTCACATCCTCCAAATAAGCTTTATCTTGTATTCATCATTTCTGAAGAGTTTATTTTGTGGGCCAACTATTTCATACTTGCCCTATAAGCATTAGGTTTCCAAGTCTTATAAATTGGGGCTATTGGTTATCTCCATAAAAAATTGATGATTGTAAGATGTTGTAGTGAGCCTTAGGTAAACCAAGTTATCATTGTTGTATAAAGAGTGATCATGGTGAAAAGATGGTCAACATAGTGTAAGAGGTCGAGTGAAGATATGCTCCATGATAATGGGCATAGGCATATTGCTAAACCACTATAAATAGCATTTGCATTCCTTTTTCTTTAGCTCTTTACTTAAACACATTTATAGTTGCCTATATTATTTGTCATTATAATTTGTGTGCTTATAGCTTGATCAAATTTATCTAGAATTTTTCAATAATTGTAAAATGCTTTACAACCCCAATTCACCCTCTCTTGGATAGTCATTCTTAGGCTAACACACAAGTCCACATCACCTAACTTTACATACTAAGTGCATCGTTAGATGAATCATGATGTTAAAAAATTTTGATAGAAAATACTTATCAAGCATACACGAGGTCTGTATAAACTCCGTTTTTAGTGAATCTAGCATAAGTAGATTAATTACCTTAGAGTATATTAAATTTAAGAACGAGCACAACTTGGTAATTGCAAATCTCACATCGTATGTTAGAATTTCCCGCAATGCAAGTGGTAGTAATTGTTTCATCAACACATGATAATTATGTATTTTCATGCCAATAAATTTTAAATCCTTCTTTGGCACTAATTAACTTTTTGAGTACGAAGAATAGTCGTTTGGCATTTTCAACGAAGTAAGCCATTCACAAAGCTTTCTTTTTTCCTCTTTTGATAACTTGTGCTTCACTGGAGGGAAGTGAGTGTGGTTCCCTCTTTTCTCGGGAAATAAATTAGGCTTAATCGCTAGTTTCATGAGATCCAACTATACTCTTTCACCATCCTTGGTCTTGCCTGGATTGTCAAGCAACTTGTCGACTATTGATTCATAAACGTTTTTCTCAATATACATACCATCCAAGCAATGATGAACAAAAAGTGTCTTCCAATATAAAAGTTCAAAAAAGATTGATCTCTTTTTCTATGGATCCGTCTATTGAAGGCTCGTCCTTACTTTGCTTTCTTTTCCTGAGTACCACTTTCACATCTTTTACCATTTCAAATATTCACTCATAAAAGGCCGAGAAGGGTCTCTTTCTTCGATGTTGCATCAAAAGCTTTCTTTTATTTGCGGTAACGATCATCTCTTGGCAACCATCTTCTATGATCAAGAAAAACAGTTTTCTTAACATTCTTCAACCGTTTGTTAGATGTTTTCTTCGTACAAATAGGATAGCTAATAAAACTCTCTACCGAATAACCAAATAAATTACTATATTTGGGGAAGTCATTAATTGTCTATATGAACATTGCATAGAATGTGAACGTCTCTTCTTGGTAAGTATCTCTAACTTCAATTCCAATTTCCCGCAAGTTCTTTAGGTCATCAATTAATGGTGCTAAGCAACATCAATGTCATTCCTCGGTTGGTGATGTCTCGAAATCAATAAAGACAACATTAAGAATTTCCACTTCATGCACTTTTTGGAGAGAGATTGTAGTTGACAAGTATTACAGGCCAAATGATATGCCCACTACTTATGTTACCATGTGGGTTCATTCCATCCGTCGATAAAGCAAAATATATATTTCTTAGATCTGCACTAAACTTGGGATGATCGACATCAAAAGTCTTCCATTCTGGTGAATTTTTCGAATACCTAAGCACACCATCGTCAATCCATTTGTCATGACACCATGTCAAATACTTGGCATGCTTTATGTTTTTGAATAAATGCCTCAAATGTGGTGTCGGTGGTGTGACGAGCCGTCTTTTCGGCAATCACTTAAACTTTCTTTAAACATCGTTCTTGATATAGTAATCTTACTTACTTAGTAAGAAAATACTGAATTACAAAAAATTTTCTTAAACATTTAAAACTATTGCGACCTTCATCGCCATTCCTGTTGAGACTTCGCTCAACATTTGTCTTTAAAACCATTTCAAACTATTTCTTAAAATTTAATAAGAAACATTTACTAAATCATAGCTTAAAACATCACTTCATAATTGTAGAATACATTTAGTACAATGTATCTAAAAACCTTTGAAAACATTTCTTAAAACTCTGGTTTTCTTAAAAACCTTGAAAACACTACATTAAATTGTGTAAAACCTTTTCTTTGCATTCAATACGTTCAATATTAAGAAGGTTAAGAAGGTTAACTTTAACTTTACGTTCAATACGTCATAACACAGAGGCTAGTACTACACTTTCCTTTTTATCCTTACTTTACCTTCTTATTATCTTTTGTGAGCATGTCAAATGCAATCACATCATATGCAAATACATTGCAATTCATAACTTGTACCGTGAAATCTATTGCATAACGAATGCAACGTATTACATATCAAATGCATCATGTAATGCAATCACCTTTTGCAAATCATAACATATATTCTAACACTCATTGCATAACATATGCAACATATAATGTAATCACATTTTGTGAATCACAACTTTTATATCAAAACTTAACTGAAAGCATAACCAATGCATCATAAAGCTTATAGCTTTAATTATAAAATATTATGCATTATCAAAAATGCAAAACATACTTTAAATACTTTCTTAATCATAACTTGAACTTTTAAACTTTTTGCATATCAATATGCAATAGACTTTAAACATAGTACTTTGCAAATTCATTGCAAATCTTACATTGAACCTTTAAAACTTTTGCATAATAAATGCAAACATACTTTAGAAACAACTTGCATAATACTTGCAAGCTCATTTATAAACGTATATAAAAAAGATTTAAAAATCATTTACTTCATGTTGTAGGTGAGGTCTGAAACTTACCCGTCTATAGCACCACCGTTCTCTATTCCTTTCCTATCTCGTTCCTTTCTCATTCCTTTCTCCTTTCGTTAGTCAGCTCCTATGTCTTGATCATACGACAGCTGACTCATTAATTATATTCCTTTTTATCAATCCACTCGATTGATAATAAAACGTAAGCATCAAACATGCATTCCCTTTTTCATAATTCGGTAAACTGTCGGTTTACCCTTTCCTTTCCTTAATTTTGTAACCCACCGGGTTACCTCACGTTTACTTAAACATCCTTATTAAAACTCTCCTCACACATGACGGTCACATTACTCAACATATTACGAAACATTGTCCGTCAAATAACGTTATGCTAAATTGGAATGTCCGGCTCTATTCTAGCCATTTTCGTAAAAATGATGATTTTACCCTTGGCAGGTTTTTCGTCCATTTTCTAACTTAACAACTCTCATTACGTAACTTAACATTCCCTTACATACATAATATGAAAAATTACCACTAAGAAACATTTTTTGACATCGGACGTTTCGGGTTTGTTTTGGCCATTTTTCATAAAATGACCATTTTACCCTTGGTGTCATTTTCCTTCATTCTTTCCTTAACTGAACTTTAAACCCTTAAAACTTAGCATCTATCACAATGCATTAAATACGATTCATACTGTAAGCGAGATTGCCACTTACTTGGACTCCGGGCTATGCGGGTCCGGTTGTACCTCACTGTATCTGCAGTATGTGGAGCATCCTCTGCAGTACTCCTCGAGCTACCATAAATGGCTAGGAATGCTTCCTGGAGATCATACATTCTTTAACATATCATTCTGACTCTGATGCTGCTGTTTGAATCGCCTCGATTTGCTTGCAGTTGGTACCGGACGATTTTCATCGGAGTGGAATCAGCTCGAACAGAGGTCACCGTTGTGTTCAGAGCGTCGAAACAAGTCGAGAGGCGGTCTCGGATCGTCGATCGGTGGTCCGGATCATAAAATCCCAATTTGATCTTTGACTAGCCGTTGACCACCGTTGACCGATCGGCATCAACTGGCCTCGTTGGCGGCTGAGCTTGAGCCTACCCCCCCTAAATCGACCCTCCTGAGTCCATTGGTAGGGTCAATTTCTTGCAATTCAGCCTCCATCTGCTCCAATCGAAGCTGCCATCGATGGTGGGATAGAGCCACTCCGATCACGGCCTTTCGTTGATGGTGGCATGAAATTGACTTCGGGAAAAGCTTCCCCAGGTCCCTCTGAGCAATTCCCCCAAGGTGGGGTTGCTCGACTTTGCCCGAAATGGCAGCTCCACCTCACCCACGGCAGCGCTAGGTGGCGGAGGCCGTCCGTGCTCTTCCGGCGATGGTTGCTCAAAATTGAGGTGCCGAATCGCTTCCTCTCATTCCTCTGAGGGTGTTCGTGCCCTCAATTTGGCCCAACACAGCCCAAAACAGCAAACCTAAGCTCCTCACGGCGGCAGTGGCGGGCGTTGGTGGTTCTCCGGTCGACGACGGTGCTACTAGGCAATTGGGTGAGGGGTTTTGATGGCCATCCCCCTCTGAATGTATTGGCACCTACGGTGTGCCTCACCACCACCGAAGACGACGGCTTCGACGGTGGTGCCACGGCGGACCTAAGGCGGCTCCGACGAGGCTCTTCCAGCTGGAATTGAGCTGGGAAACGGGTACCATCTTGTTCCTCTCATCACCCTGAGTCCATAGAGACCAAAATCACCTCGATTGGTGGTCGGACAGAGAAGAAATCAGCTCGGGAAGATTTGGGTCTCACCGCCACTTTGGGCGGCGCGTGAGCCCTCCTCCAGCGGCCTTTTGGGCTGCTCGGCACACCATTGAGCTCAGCTCGTCGAGATCTTTTCAACGATGTGGGAGGTGTCGAAAACAGAGCTCGAATTCTAAAATTCACTTTTGTGAGGAGAGAGAAAGTGAGAAGAGAGAAACTGAGAATAATTATCCAAATTTTCTCTTTTTTTTTCCTTGCTTTTATATTAAAAAGTGTGGTCTACACTTTTTTCACAGTCTAATTCTGTATTGTGTGACTTTACAACAGTCCAATTCTTACATTGCATTACTTTTATAGTGTAATTTTCATACTGTATAATTTCATCAGTGTATTTTTCTTATACTGTATTATTCCAATACCGTATAATTTCTATGTTATTATACAGTACTTTTCCTTAAATCACATTTTTCGTCTCAATTAAATCCTCAATTTAATGCATTTTCAATGCATTAAAATTTCGGGTTGTTACAGGTAGAATGTACAACAACACCTTCATTGGCATTCTTTTCTTACTGCCTTTTGGCTTCTTTCCTTTCTCCCACCCTGACTTTTTACAAACCGGGCAATAATTCTCATCTTCATACTCATCCTTATAAAGAACACAATCATTTTCATAAGCATGAATTTTCTCATACTCTATTCCCAAAGTGCTCAAAGTCTTCTTGGCCTCATACATACTAGTTAATAATTTATTATCATCAGGTAAAAGCCTTCCTAGAAATTTCAAAAGATTTATAAAACTAGAATTTGACCAACCGTTTGACACTTTCAAATTCCATAATCCAACTAAAGTGTGCAATTTGATGAAATTGATATACCCCTCATATACGGGTGTCTCGACATTATTCATTATTGTCTCAAATAAGTCCAAATGATGTAAAAAGTGTTCTTCTAAATCATTGACCATGTCAACTGTATTGTTGTGATCATGCATATTATCCTCTACAATAAGTTCCTATGCTTTACTTACTAAAATTGGATTGAACATAGACTCGCCATAAAAATGCCATGTTTGGTAATTACTTATAATTCTATTTTGAAATAAATGTCCTCTAATAATTAGAATTGAGTGAGATAGATAGTTTCCACATTGAATACAAGGACACCAAATTTTATCATCTCGGGTATGAGTTTTGGCAAAATCCAAGAATTCTTCCACACGATTCACATATTTTCTAGTCAATTGAAAATTCCACAACAATTTCCTATTCATTTTGTAAGCCCTAGATATATATATATATATATATATATATATATATATATAATGCAATTCAATCAAAAATAATTTCACAAATTAATTAACCTACCAAATATAAATCAATCCATAAATTTCACAAATTATTCATGCCCATCAATTTTCATATAGCTAATCATACTCAAATATCCATAAATTACAAATACCCATCATATTCAAGTAATAAATCTTATCCATAAAACAAATTAATCATACCCATCATATCCAAATAACTAATCATACTAAAAAATCAACAAAATAATCATACCCATATCCAAATAACTAAACATATCCACAAAACAATAAACATAAATCAATAATATTAATTGATCCACAAATTAATCATACACACGATATCTAAATAACTAATCATAATTATAAATTCATAAACCACAAAGCTAATCCACAAAATCAAAACCTATAAATATGCCTAATTAAATACTTATAATTAGGAAGGAGATTAGGAGGATGGAGGTGGATAGGGACGGCAACTGTAGTTTTGGGAGGTTTTAAATATATTTTTTAGAGTTGGGTTTGTTATTCATGTTTGATTGTTGAGTTGGAATCAGGATTTTAACACACTGTCCACGACGATTTTTAGGAAAAACCGTCGTGGAAAGTACCATATTACATTATGGTTTTTATTAAAACCATTGGGTAAAATTTAACCTACCACGACGATTTTTTCTAAAAACCATCATAAGAGAAGCCGTATCCTACCACGATGGCTTTCATCTTCTTGGCGCATTTTTTTCTCCCTTATCATGATGGTTTTTTAAAAAAGATAGTTAAATGAGAGTAATATAATTTCAAATGTCTAGTAGTGAGGCTTGTAATATATATTGATTAAAAAACTTATTACAGTTTAATTATTGAGGGTCAAAATCTGCCAACCTTAAGATATTAAAAGTTAATAAATGAAAAAGAAATTCAACAATTTAAAGAACAATAAATATCGGATATAAAGACAAAAATAAATAAAACAACTAAAAGATGGCTATTAAGATTTATAGTTGTTCGGCTAAACAACCTATGTCCACTTGGTTCTTTTTTGCTAATTTCTATAAATCAATTATGCACTCAAAGCCTCGCTCAAAGGATTCTCAGTACAAAGAATACTCGAAATAATTTTGAACTAATAATGACTCAAGATGAGATTTTTTGGACCCTTCTTTTGGTCTTGCGCCCTCCCTCTACTTATAGTGTTCTAAGCATGTGAAACTGTCTCTTACAGAGTAACCGTCCTTCCTACATCCTCACCCTGTGAAGCTAAGCCATGTCGTCCAAAACTAGAGATACCTTCTATCTTTCATGTCGAGATAACTACTATCATGTTCAACTCTTGAGAGAGTAACTTCCTTCCATCTCATGATGTTTGAGATGGCAGTTATTGCGAAAGGTTTGAACATCATGGGATGGGTTTACATGGGGAAGCTTCATAGAGTTTGGAGTTGTTGAGATAAAAGAAGTGTGTACATAGATTGGAAGATCCAAGAATACAAGTTTCAGGTAGTACCTTGTTGGTGTGAGGTCATTTCGCATGAGACTGCAAGCTCGCACATGGCTGTGAGCTCACGTAGTGCATGCTCACATGTGGCCACATGCAGCCATGGGGAGAGCTCTCACACAGCTATGAGGTCATGGGTTCTATTTTGTCCATAAGGTGTCTTTCCAGCTTTTAGCTCCAAGGTTAGGCTAAAGATTATCAAAGATTGCTCAAGGAGCTAAAGGAAACTCTTGGACTAGTACTTATCGACTATTGTAGATTATTTAAAACTCCTTAACTGACATAAACTTATATTCCGGAGCTCTTAATTTCAAGGTTGTCGATATGAAATGCTGACCTTGACTTTTGTAAATCAACAAAAAACATTAATAAAACCTGATGAAAGTATTGTATACAATAGGTACCAAAATTATCCCATCTTAACATTTACAAGCAACATTGAAAAAATATGATAAAAAATAAATCTTTTATATTGTATATGTTAGGAAATTAGATTTCCTATATTAGGCAAATTATTAGGAAATCATATTTCCTATATTGGGCAACGTATAATTCTTAATCAATTATACAAGCTATTTAATATAGGTGAAATTTTAGTGATCTCAATTAACGTTAAAAACCCATTAATTACGGAAAATGATATGGAGTAAATATAGAGTAAATTGAGTAAATACCATTTAGGGGATTATGAGAACCTTATATGAAGACTTTTTTGGTTATGGTCCCCAAGATACCAAAGAAAAGTGACGGTAGTCTCATTGAGGAATTAAGGCGTTTTGGTTGAGGAAGATTACAAACCACCACTTTCGCTGTTCGATCGATACCAATGGATCCAGGTATTTTATTTGTTAATTTATCTTCAATAATCTGGCATGATATAGATCCTAAGCTTAATAGTGTTCTTGCTCTCATATAGATTTTTGGGTTTATTGATTAAGAATTATTACTAACAGTATAAAGATAGAGGAGTGAACTCTTTTACCACCACTATCAAGTTCCATAATTTTTTTTTCTTTCTTTTAATTTATATCATTTCTCCTAATCAAAAGGGTAAAAAAAACCTAACACATGTTTGCCTAAATAACCATAATCTAAAAAGGCCTGTGATTAATTGTGTCTTTTATTTTCCAAATTGACCCGAGATAGAAATATACAAGTGTAATATCTTGGTGGCAGAAGCCCACAATTGAGGCCAGATTCTCTGCAGTATCCCAAGCAGATCATACTTGTTGCCCATATTCTCTCACTGTCGTCCAATTCTTCATATTCATTTTTGATATTCGGCCTGGCCCACACATCTGGCTCCATTGTCAGAAACATAACAAGCTTTATACGTGTGCTTCACTTTTATTTCAAAGAGTTCTAAACCAGCTACAGTGTACAATTTGTCTTATAGCGCTTTATCAATGGGAAAAAGATCTAATAATCTTTCTTCCACGCGGATCATGATCTTGTCGAAAGTAAAAATGCGCTTTGCTGTAAGTATAGTTGATAAATAATTAAAACTATTCCAAATTTCCAATGGCTATCTTAATGAAAAAGAAAATTCGATGCACGTTTTTTTTTTAGCACGTTTTTTTTTTAGTCAGTACGGCTGAATCTCTTTTTTCATGGCCAAGGACATTATATGATTGTTACACAAGACTTGGACCTGTTGAGGGTGAGAATATTGGATGATTTTTTTATGCCCAATTGTCACGCTACATATTCTTCGAGTGCCAAAATACCCCTGAAAAATTTCCTAATATCAATTCTGCCCAAAAAAAAACCAAAAAGAAATGTTTGTAGAAAATTAAATTGTTGGTCAAGCATAATCATGACAAAAAATTGTTTTATATTTTTGAAATTTCTATTGAAATAATTCAAGAGTTCCAAATATCTTTTGTGGTTGATCATTAAACTTCGGAAAGAATCTCATAAAAAGTTTAGTAAATATTGATAACTGTGAGGCTGTTATAATGTTTTTCTCTCAAAAGAATTTGAAGAAAATATTGATGAAAGATCGAGAAATTTCATAAAAATTAATGAAAATTGAGAGGGAAAGCCATTCAATTCTTTAATTTAAAGATTTTCAATGGTAAGAAGAATAATTTATTATGGATTGTAAAAAAATAGAATAAAACATTCATAATATATTTGGGCACATGGTTGTATATTTATATATGTTACTTCTTTAATTTTTTTAGTTATCAAGAACTAAAGTTGTTAAATTTCTTTTTTTTTTTTCATGCAATTTGGCATTTGTTTCACGTTTGCTCATCTCTTGAGTGGGAGAGAGAATAAACAGTTCCTTCAATTGCGTTTCTTGTGGTTTTAAATCAAATGATCGTCATGTTAGCAACTACAATAGGTATAAGATTCTCCAATTTCCTCAACAAGCATACCTGCAATTTATGTTGAACTGTTTCGTGCATTCGTAGCTTTTCCATATTTATGGAATACAATGACAAAAAAATCGGCAAATTAATTAGGGTGTTTGGAAAAGAAGTAGGAACTGGAAATGTTGATTTGAAAACTGTAACATATAAAAACTTTATATTGTAGTAATTTTTTACTTTTACTAAAGCTGCTGAGAATTTTACACTGTTTCCAACCAAGATGCGAAACATCCTGAATAGCCAAAAAAAAAAAATAGAAAAAAGAAAAACAACATATGTCAATTGACAACAATATCCAATCGTGTTTGAGCAGCCTTGCAAGAATTGGCAACGAGATTTTCATACTAGATACATCATACATCAAACTTCCATCTTATTATTTGAATTTTGGGTGGACTATAATCTAATTTTACTCGCATTAGAAGCAAACCATTTTTTTCCCAAAATAAAGAGGCAATACAATAATGGGATTTATTCGTTGTTTTAATTTTTGAGAAACACATAGTAGTGGCCAATGGGAGATTGACCTACTCCCATAGTAGTGGGAGATTGACCACTTTATGCTGTAGTGAGGGAGCTAGAACATTGTTTTAGTGGCCTAAACTAATAATTTGAAAAATATCAAAAATCTTTTAAAATATCAAATTCCTTTTAAAATATCAAATTCTAATTTTAGTGTGATTTTTAAGATAATTACACTCTAAAAAATTATTTTAGTTATTTTTTAAGTAAAATAGATTGAAATGTTACTTTTTCGATAGAAAAGTGTTTTTGGTTAGGTAATGTATAGGTATATACAAGCGGTACATATTTTGGGTAATAGAGATTTTAACCAAAAAATTAAATAAAAGGTTATTTAAAAAGTACATTATGGGAAGTGCCAAAAGAGAGAGAAAAAAAAAGACATTTTTAAAAACAAAATTACTTCAACAGACAAATAGAGAAAGATATTTATGAGAAAATTGAAATAAAAAAGGTTGCGTGAAAAAAATGCTTAAATTTGAACAAATTTAAAAAAAAAATTACTTTATGCGTTATCTAAAAAAAATTATAAGAATTTGCAAGACAAAATACTCCAACAAGGGAAAATTATTAAAAAAAATTACAATAGAGCACCTACAATTTAATAGGAAAATGCAAAATAAAAATAGAATAAACCAAAAAAATATTAAAATTAGGATTATTGGATGGATATTTGAATTGCATATTTATTAGCTTAGGTTAGGGGATATATACGTATATACATACATAAATATATATACATGCATATATATATATATATATATAAAGTTTAAATGAGTGTACATGTATATATATTTAAAAAAATCAAAATCATATGCCCCTTCGCTGCTGCATGCTAATATAAGCGGTTTCAAAATGACACGCCTCCCTTGTCAGACGGACAAGATCTCATTTGTCGACAAGCACTCAAGCCAAGTCGCATCGTAGAAGCCGGCTGCAATAAAAATAAGAAAAATACTAAAAATACCTTTGTGTTTTTTATTGAAATATCATTTTTTCTTATTTATTATGCAAATCTCCAAAACAACCTTCCTGTTTTTAAAATCATACATAAAAAACCTTAAAGGAATTAAAATTTTAAATTACCCCAATCCAATTCATATTAAAAATTAATTCGTGTGATTTAACTAAAAAATTAAACAAGAAATAATTTTAGGTGTTTGAAAAATTTATATTTCAATTAAACAAATATTTTAATTACTTTATAGTTTTTAACCTTTTAATATTATTTTGTTTAGTATTTTAGTTTAATAATATTTTAAATTGTACTTAGTAATGGTTGGGAAGGGCAATCATGGTTTTCTAAAATGTTAATTATTTTAGCAAGCGTTTTAGGTATGATCTTAAAAGAGTATTAGGAAATTTAAATAATAAGAAGGGCACGACAAAAGTGTATCTAGACCATACATATAGGATATTTGGGCTGTTTTCCTTCAAAATAACAAAAAATCAATTTAAAAATAATAAAAAAAGCATTAGATTCTCAAAAGAACAGACAACAGCCGGCCCACTTCTGACCACGTGTCACAACAAGAGCCGTCTATTCTACCGGCCCCACACTTCATCTACCGTTCTAAACTGATCCACCTCAGCCCACTCTTATCGACAAACGAACGGCCCTAAAATGTCCCCGTGTCACCACCGATCGCGTTATTAGCCCATCGATCCGACGGACTCCATCTCCTCACGACAACACACCCAACAGAGCTCCCCAGAATCCCTCCCGCTCCGGCGACTCTCCGAGAGCACCAAATCCCGAAGATACCCGTCGCCTGCTTCGCAAACCGGTCCTAGTTTGGTCTTTTCAGATGGCGGATTCCGACAACGAGTCGGGAGGAGCGGGACACGGAGGGGAGATGTCGGCGCGTGAGCAGGACAGGTTCCTTCCGATAGCGAACGTGAGCAGGATAATGAAGAAGGCTTTGCCGGCGAATGCGAAGATCTCGAAGGACGCGAAGGAGACTGTCCAGGAGTGCGTGTCGGAGTTCATAAGCTTCATCACCGGCGAGGCTTCCGATAAGTGCCAGCGCGAGAAGAGGAAGACAATCAACGGCGACGACCTCCTGTGGGCCATGACGACCCTGGGATTCGAAGAATACGTTGAGCCGCTCAAGATTTATCTCCAGAAGTACAGGGAGATGGAGGGGGAGAAGAGCTCCGTCGCAAGGCCTGGGGATGGCGGCGGCGGCGGAGGCTCCGATGGTGGAGGCGCCGCCGGTGGTGGTGGCGGGTATAATGGTGCCGTTGGAGGGATGTATGGAGGGGTGATGATCATGGGGCAACAGGATCACCATCACCAGCATCAGCATCATCAGGGACAGGTGTACGGCTCAGGAGGAGGGTTTCATCATCTCGGTGGCGGTAGTGGTGCTCGTCGTGGTGGTGGTGGTGGGTCTGCCAGCTCCGGCGTCGGAGCTGTTAAGTCAAGGTAGGTGGGTAGATAGTGGACTAAGTATTGGCAATGATGATGATGGTGAAAATTTGACTTCTTTTTTTGTTTCCCTTTTTTTGGGGGTTTGTTTTTGTTGTTTGTTTTAATATTTACGAGACTTTGGTAAAGTTTAGAGGTGGTGTTGTAATTTTTCGGTGGATTAGGCACTTGGGTTTTGTTTGTTTTTTGTTTATTTTTCTGTTTTTTTTTTTTTTAATAAATGGTTTATTAAAAATGTAATTGTGTGGAATTAAGAAGAAGATACACAAGCAGCTCTAATGATAGAGTAGCACTAGTACTAGTTCCAAAGTACTTGTAATCAAGGAAGAAAAGATGGCCATGTTAGTATTATGTTACTACGTAGATTCTCATGTAGATTCATTTGTCTCATCTTTGATCAATGCAAAATGGTTTGTAGTCTGGAAATACAAGTTTTATGTCAAAACTTGGAATTCTGTTGGTTACTTGCACTTTATCTGTCTTGGGATTTGTTTTCAAGGCTTGTGGATGTGTTTATTGAAATATTTCTGCTGAAATATGATAATTTACTTTAGAATATTAAAAGGAAAATCATATCAATGGACTTGTTTTTTCAGGTTGATCTATTTTATTAATTATTTCTGATATATCAAAATATAAAGTTCTAAAACACACGCTACTAACAAGGCATGTTGAAAATCCATGAAAATAATGTTTGTTTTCGAGCAAAGGGAAAGTGTGTCCCAAATTTGTCCACTTGTCTAAATTTTTACGTGCCCAAATAAAGGAAAGAGTTAATGAGCGAATAAGCAATTGTTGTGTGCTGTTTTAGAAAATTCTTATGGAACTTCTTTCCATTTTGGGCTGTCTGTCAGGCTAAATAAGAAGGACGTGTCTTTGTTCGTTTTATCTGCGGCTGATGTGTATCATGTATACGTATTTATATCTGAATCCTGATAGAGATCTAGTTGATAGATAAATGATGAAGACAGACCTCTTTTTATCCGAAGTAGGGCTTCTCAAACTTGTTGGCTGACTACTTTGTCTGACCGACTAAGTGGTTCTCGACACTGAAAGCAAAGTCTCCTTCTTGGTGATCAAATGGTGAAGAGTGCTAATATCCAAAAAAAAAAAGGTGAAGAGTACAGAACGTCTCCTTTCGCTTTTGTTAACGCAGCAGCCGCAAATATACAAGGACACTTTTCTGCATAGTTATACATACATGCGGGCTTTTTCACAAAAATAAAAAACGTGAACATTGAATGTGATATTAATAATATAAAAATTATTTAATATAGTTGCTAGATAACTAAATTTATTGTTATGACATCATTTTAACATTAATAGATGCTGATGATACATGACATATAGCTTTTAGACAATTAAATTTATTAGTGCCACATTAACTAAATATTGGTATATATTTAAACGTCATCATATTTTTTTCTTACATGTTACATTAGACGGACTTGAGGTACAGAAAATTATATACATAGTTTTCATATCATTATTAAAGAGTTCTTGTCTCTCCTCTCTAGTTATTGGCAAGCTCATTATTATTTTCTCTCTCTTTCCTTTCTTTTTTTATTTCTTTTTGCGCAAACGATCTTTATTATTTTCTCATGTTTTCTTTGCAGGGGGTGTCTATTCTTTATTTGTGCTTCCCTTTTCAATATTTCATTTTGGGAGTTGTCCCTTGTATTTTTTGTTGAGATAAAACATCATGGTCTTAAGGAATGCTCTAGAACTCAGCCAAGGATAAGAATTTCAGTCAGCAAAAATCTTATTATTGGAATATGGCAATCCCACTGCTGATAGGATCAGTGAAATTCCTCAATTTCCTCATCATCTGTAGTACTGTTTCCTCCCTACTATTAGTAGAGCAGTTAGCACTAATTGTTGTAATTTTTGTACAATCTTTGTCTTCCTTGTAGAGTTTTTTTTCCTGTAAGTACCACTACAGTAAGAGATCTCAATTGAGCCATTTTTCATTATTTATTGTTCCATTTGTTTTCTTATTTCTCTTCTATAGTATCAGAGTTATAGCTTAACATATGAAAAATGGCTTCCAAAAATTCTTCAAACACTTAGTCTACATCCCAAACCACAGACCACACAACCCACCCACCGTTTCAACTCTTTAGCCCAATGTCTCAATCCGTCACAGTAGAGCTTGACGAGACTAATTTTCTCCTTTGGGAACACCAGACCCTAGCCTCCATTCATGGCTTTGGTTTCGAAGATTTCATCTTGGGTGCAAACATCTGCCCATCAGAACTTCTTCCTCCTGAAAATGGTCGTCCTCGGTCAGTTAATCTGGAATGTGTGGTTTGGCGTCGTTGGGACCAACTCTTGGTGACACGGTTGCTGGCCTCCATGGACCCGAACATACTTGCTCATATGGTTGGATGCAACACTTCTTGTGATATATGGACTGCTCTGCAAAGCCTGCAAAGGCTTTGTGGCTCATGCTCGAGAGCCAGAGTGATGTAATTGAAACTGTAACTCCAAAGCCTTGAGAAAGCTGGGCTCACAATAAGCCAATGATTGGTAAATAAGAAGACTTTGGCCGATTTGTTTGCCTCTATTGGACACTCTTATCTCTGATGAGAACAAAATCCTCTACATTTTGGCTGGATTGGGGAGTGAGTATGGCTCCGTTGTTGTTACTGTAACCTCCAAGATTGACACTTACACATTGACAAATGTCAATGCTCTCTTGTTGGCCCATGAAACTCATCTTGAACAAAACACTGTGAATGTTGATGGATTACAACCCTCGGCTAATCTTGTCACTCAGTCCTCCAACGAGAAACAGCGGTCTCAAAGATTCTCTCATAACCAGGGCAATGACAATGCTTCTTTAAACCTTGACAACAACTGTGGTGGTCAAGGACAATGCTTCTTCAAACTTTGGCAACAACCATGGTGGTCGTCTCCGGAACAGTGGAGGTCAATCCCAATGTCAACTTTGTGGAAAGCTTGGACACGTTGCGCAAGATTGTTATTATTGCTTTGACACAAATTTTCCAGGCTTTGGTTTTCTGAACTCGAGTGGAGGGCACTCCTTTAGTTGCAAGCACTTTAATGTCAGCAATGTTGGAGACCCCTAATGCAGGCAATGGCAGTTGTTGGTTTCCTGATGCAGGCGCAACCAACCATGTTAGCAGTGACCTTGCCAATCTGAGTGTTGCTTCAAACTATGGAGGACCAAGCAAACTACATATGTGCAATGGAATAGGTGTTAACATCAAACATATTGGGAACTCTAGCTTCAATGTTCTATCTAGAGTCTTCTTCTTCTTTTTTTAAATAATCTCTTCCATGCTCACAAATTACAAATAATCTGATTAGTGTGTCCCAGTTTGCCATTGACAATAATGTTTATTTTGAATTCCACCCTTCTATGTGTTATGTAAAGGATCTAGCAACTCATTCAATCCTGCTGCAAAGGAAAACTAAAGGGGGGCTCTACAAGTTTGATATTTTGAGTCTCTCCACAAAGCCATTTCCTTCTCATCATG